>JAJHPF010000001.1:5241822-5405789 GCA_024447775.1 Carex cristatella | reverse complement strand
TGTTCAATCTCAGCTCTCTTCGGTACCTCGACCTTTCTTTCAACTACTTCTATAATATTACCCTTCCACAATATGGATTTGAGCAACTTGGTAATTTAACGCACCTCTACTTATCCAACTCTGGCTTTGCCGGTCCAGTTCCGATCGGTATTTCTGCCCTCACAAAGCTTATCGAACTTGACTTATCATACTCGTCCGAAACCAATCAATTGTATCTTCATAACACAGGCCTAACAACCTTCCTCAGCAACCTTACCAAGCTCCAGGTTCTTCGCTTGGATGCTGTGGACATTTCACACGACGGATCTGAGTGGGTGAAGGCAATTTTCCATGTAAGCCCAACCCTTCAGAAGCTAACAATGTCAATGTGTGGATTAAGAGGAAATTTGCCAGATGAACTGTTCCACCTTACAAATCTAACGGACCTTGATTTATCATTAAACTTCATGCTGTCAGGTCAACTACCAGAATTCAAGCAACAATGCTTTTTGCAGTATCTGTATCTTGGATATACAAATTTCTCTGGTCCACTACCAGCTTCAATTGGAAATCTCCAATATTTATTGGACTTGGTTCTTCCCAACTGTAACTTATATGGAGATATTCCGTCTTCAATAACAAACATGACAAGACTCCAATATTTGGAGTTGGGGTCAAACAAATTGACAGGTAAAATACCCGTGGATTTGTTTTCTCTCCCTTTTTTGGATAATATTGATCTGTCAGAAAATCAATTGTTAGGATATCTACCAAAGTTTGTAAATGAATCATCATCAAATTTGCAAGGTATTAACCTTCGCCAAAACAATCTTCAAGGAGAGTTGCCAATTTCCATTTTCAAATTGTCCCAGCTCACTTTCTTAGAACTTGCATCAAATAACTTCAATGGTACATTGAATTTGGATGTCATCAATCACAGTAAAAACCTTGATAGTCTGGGTCTCTCAAACAACAAGTTGTCCATTCTAGAAGACAAAAACCATAACGAATCATTTTACGCTTCATTTCCTCAACTGTCATATATAGGGCTGGCATCATGCAATTTAACAAAGTTTCCTTCTTTTCTGAGTTTCCAAACTAATGTTTTCAGCCTAGACCTCTCAAACAATAAAGTAAATGGTGTTATACCAAATTGGTTACATACTAAAAATAGTATTAATTACCTCAATTTATCTCATAATTTCTTTACTAAATTAGAGGAGGATGCACATTATACTGCTCTTGACAAATTGCAATTTCTTGATATCCATTCCAACATGATTTTAGGACCAGTACCTCTCCTCTCACCAGAAATTATGTACATGGATTTCTCATCCAACTACTTCTTTGCATTGCCAGCATATTTTGTTTCCAAGTACCCATTTTATCTTTCTATCTCTAACAATAGCCTCACCGGTGAGATCCCGCATTCAATTTGTAATGCGACATTGCCACAAGTGCTGGATCTTTCATATAATAACTTAGTTGGTACTATGCCGCCTTGCCTTCTAGAAAATGCTGAATTGGAAGTGCTCAACCTTAGAAGTAACAAATTAAGTGGGCCATTGTCACGGAATATTAGTCAAGGATGCACATTTAGAACAATAGATTTGAGTGTAAATAAAATAAATGGAACTTTGCCAAAGTCACTGATGAACTGTAGCACTCTAGAGGTCTTAGATTTAGGAAACAATCAAATAGCAGATAGATTTCCCTTTTGGCTCGGAAATCTCAAAAACTTGAGAGTGCTTGTCTTAAGATCAAATCAATTCTATGGCACAATTTCAAATATGGAAGCGGAAAAAAAAAAAACTCCTTTTTCCCCAAATTGAAGGTTTTTGATCTCTCTTCAAATTATTTTGGAGGGATTATCCCGAAAAATGTTTTTGAAAACATGAAGGCTATGGTGACTAATTCAGATTCTAGTAGATTGCAGTTTGGGGGTTCATATTTTTTTACGCGTTATTATCATAACTCGATTACGGTTATATGGAAAGGACAAGAAATGGAGATAACGAGTTCACTCAGAATATTCAGTTCCCTTGATTTATCACACAATGGATTTTCGGGGGAAATACTTGAAGAGATCGGACAACTCAAGTCACTTGATGTGCTTAATCTATCACATAATGCTCTGATCGGTCCAATTCCAATGGACTTTGTTAACTTGCAACAACTGCAATCAATGGATCTCTCCTCCAACAAGCTTTCTGGACATATCCCTCAGGAACTCACCTCTCTCACTTTTCTTTCTGCACTAAATCTCTCATATAACAATTTGGTTGGACAAATACCCGATGCACGACAGTTTTCGACCTTTTCAAATGCTTCCTACTTGGGTAATCCCGGATTGTGTGGCGGTTCCTTATCTCTACAATGTCCATCAACTCCAAATAATGTGTTCATTAAAGGTTTGCATTTAAAGTCTACTACTGATATTATTGAGCTCTCTATTTCTATTGGACTGGGGTTTGGTGCGGGGTTTGCCTTTGTAATTTGCACTACGATATCATGGGAGAATGGAAGAAAGTGGTTCAGTTTCATTATAGATAGGTTTTATTTTCAACATTTTTACTGATGGATATATCTAAGATCATTGTATTATTAGACGTGTATGCATCATGCTATGTATTGTTTTTAGTGTGTTTGTCTATTAAATAACTTTTTGATACACAAATGTCACAAAATGTAAGGTAGAAAAGTGTGTTTGTATGATTTATTTTACAATATGTTTTATATAAATGTTATTGTTTGATAACAATGTTTTTGTACCATTCTATCATATATTGAACATAATATTTTCTGAAACAATCTTGGAATAATGTTTTTTTTTTTTTTTTGCAAAGGAGTATATACGAAAAAAGGATAAAAAAAGGTATAGCAAGTGGTTTACTATGCAATGATCGATTATACCAAGTGATTTACTATCCAATGCACAAGAGGACCTATATATCGAATGGGTCCCTTTTGTTGCAATGCTGCTTACTAATTTCTCCTCAAATTAACATGGTTGGGCTCATTATTTTTATGGGTAGGTGCCTTAAAAGAAAAATTATGTTCTCCAAAATGTTCACACAAATTTTGTTATAGCAATCTTGAAATTAATGAGTCCACAATTTATTATGGAAGACAAACAAAAGGGAATGTAGTTACGACTGTTCCACTAATGCGGAATATCACATAAAATGTGTTTAGGTGTGACCCATGAGGTTGAAAGTGGTCAGAAAAAAGTAAAATTTTGAAAGCCGGATTTATGTAAGATATCTACAAAGATGACAAACTATTTTTTTTTCTTGTAGGTCGACTTCATTTTTCAGAAACAAGCCCCCTGACAAAACTCTAAATTACTAAGGCTGAGGCCATCAATATTTAAATATTAAATGCAGGATGGGAATTAAATTATCTAACATTCGTTTCCAATTCTTTAACCCTGGATTTTCCATTAATTTGTTTTTTTATTGGGCTAATTTTTATCCGGTCAAACATGTTCCCTCTATTCAAAGCATGCCCCTTTTTCCAGGCTACCTTGACATTAAACCCTTCACTCACTCATGGTCTACCTCCTTGGCTTTTTCTGGCCATGGTCTATATACTGATGTGAATTTCATTGAGACGGTATCTCTTGATGTATCTGTGAACATCACTGACCTGAACGAATCACTGGAATTAATGTAATTTATTTTCCAATTTAACTCATGCATGGAACAACATCTACTTTTTTATTGTTGTAAATAAAACCTTTTATCAGCGAAGGATCTAAAATTTCTATATTTAATAAAAATTCGTAGTAATCAATATATTAGGACACAAGATTTTGGGATATGTTACCATACTAATTAGAAAGGGAAACTTCATAAAATTCCATTGGAATATTTATAAAAGATATACAGAAAAACATGATAGTTCGTGTTCTAAGGATAGACCAGTTCTGGGAAGCAATTTCAAATATATATAAATTTAACAAAAAAAAAATGACAATTGCTTCTTCATGTGTTAGTTAAGTTTTATATATATATATATTTTTTTGAAATAGTGGATCCCCACTAATATCATTTGAATCTATACATACAAAAAATAATACAACAAGGCAATACCAGTGAAAAAGCTATTACAATAATCAATGACATAAATTGTTATAAATAGCAGGCACCGAAACAAATCAACAAAAGCAAGTATCTTAATAGATTTATACAAACCAACATGAGCAAAAGAGTAACAAAAGAACAATCAAGCTAACTATAGACCCTGTTAAACTTCTTAAACTTTACAATAATCCTCTGAAAAGCCATTCTATATTTTCCTTTCAGTCCAGATAATCCAAACAAAATTCCACTGTAACTAAGTCAAATAGAATACACTGAAAAGTGATTATATTACGTTCAGTCCAAATAATCTAAAGAGATGCATCTCTAAAAGAGAGAAGACCGTTTGTTTGATCCATTGTTCCGGGTGAATCCGTTTCCCATGAACTGAGTACGGTCTGGCGTCTGAGTCGGGTCCCAGATGAAGGGGTCGCTAACGCTGAAGAGTGGGACCCCAAACGTCAGGTTAATTAAGTGAGAGAGCAAGTAGCGCCAAGTTCACAGAGGATAGGGATTTCGTTGGGAGCATCTTTTCAATATTTCTCCACCTTTATTTTGATTCAGCTAGGCCCCGCTTGTAAGTTTGTTTGAGAGACAAAGCTAGAGGCCAATCTCTCACGTTATTACCCATTCGATTAATATTTTAATTAGGCCGACCTATATTAAATGTTGGCCCAATCCAACTCTGCTTTTGATTTTTTTTCTTTTCACTTCGATTAGAAACTGGGAGCAACCTTATAGTCTCATGATGAGTCTATCTCATCTCTTCTCCATTTACTATACAAGGGTCATCTCCATTTCTCTTTTATATCTAGGCCGCACATTCTAAACTTAATTAATTGTTTCCAAAGATAACTATCTATTTAATAGGATAGTTGCCCAGCGGTTTATCCCCTTTTTTTTAATGGAAATAAGTAAATTGTGTTTCTTTTCTCCAAATTTAATTTTTTATGACATCCATTTGGTGTTAACTATAAATAACCTATCATGAAAGCTAATATAATAATGAGGAGGGATCTAATTACATCTTTTTTCTTGACACATCTGATACTGTTTTTTTTATTGGTCAATTTTGCAATTTCAAAATCCAAACAGTCGATTCGAACCGTTCAACATGATAACCATATTAAAATGTGCTCGGAGATCAAATTTTACATTTTTTTTAAATTTTTTTACTATTTATTAAGATGGTTTCAAAATCGTTGTTTTTCAATGGTCCGAAAACAACGATTTTGTAACCATCTTAATAAATAGTAAAAAAATTCAAAAAAATGTAAAATTTGATCTCCAAGCATATTTTAATATATCAATCATGTTGAACAGTTTAGATCGACTATTTGGACTTTAAAAATAGTAGGTGTCAAAATGTGTCACCAAAAAGGGTGTAATCCGATCCCTCCTCTATAATAATATCAAATACTACAAAAACCTTCATAACAAACAAATCATCATACACTTGCGTAGTATGAAATTTGAAAAGTATATCTACTGATATTATGAAAAATATCAGACATTAGTCAAATTAGAAAACTAAATTTGTAAATGTATTTTTCATTTCTTAATTATCATATGCATCATATTATAACCAATTTGAATGCATGTGTCACAATTGGGATTAGCGGTCTCCAATTTTGACTTAGTAAATGTGAAACAGACGGGAGAGGAGGAGAGATTTAGCTGGGCAGTCGGGCAGAAGGAAGCAAGGGCAGCACTTAATTTGTGTATCGCTGAAGAAGGGGCTGCAGCTTAATTAGAACTCTTGACCGTTGGAGGAAGGGAGCCACTGAATCAGGGGGTCCACTTGGCAGGGTTAATTTTACTGGAGAGATCCAGTTTCTTTCAATTCATGTAGCTATTCTCTCGCCAATATAAAGGCAACCTTTGTAACGAATCAGATTATCGAAAATAATAAGAATTTTGTTGGTTTCCACTTTTCCTTTTGTGTTCTTTGCTGCTTGCTTATTTCTCTCATAATTACTCTAATTCGTTCAAGAAACCAAGACATTGGTTCAATTGCGAATTTCTGGAGCTTTGTCAGGTCAGGCACCTGTCATCATGATGTGTGCCACTCCATCTAACCATTTTAATTTTCTAATGATGTAATTTTAACGACTTTATGATAAACTGCTAATTGAATGAGAAAGAGATGAGATGGTTTCAGGTTAGTATACAAGGCTTATTTACATGACGGGTTTAAAGTTGCTGTAAAACGACTTTCAGGCGATTGCGGTCAGATGGAAAGAGAGTTCCGTGCAGAAATCGAGACCCTTTCTAGAGCTCAGCAACCAAATTTGGTTTCTCTTAAAGGGTATTGCAAATACGGATCCGATCGGTTGCTAATCTATTCTTACATGGAGAATGGCAGCCTTGACTATTGGTTACATGAGAAACCTGACGGCGGGTCCCACCTCAAATGGCCACTTAGACTCAAAATTGCACAGGGTTCAGCTAGAGGGTTATCCTATTTGCATAAATCTTGTGATCCAAATATAGTGCACCGTGATGTTAAATCTAGCAACATTTTATTAGACGAAAAATTCGAGTCACATTTAGCGGATTTCGGGTTGTCTAGGTTTATGAACCCATATGCAACTCATGTGACAACCGATTTGGTTGGTACTTTGGGGTATATAACACCTGAGTATAGTCAAGCATTAATGGCAACCCTAAAAGGAGACGTGTTTAGTTTTGGGGTTGTGTTATTGGAGCTGTTAACGGGTCGTCGACCTGTTGATATTTGCCGGGCAAAAGGGAGTAGGGATTTGGTATCTTGGGTTTGTCAAATGAGAAAGGAGAAAAATGAAGAGGTGGTTTTTAATAGTTTGATTTGGGGAAAGTTGTATGAGAAAGAACTTATGAGTGTACTTGAAATTGCATGTAGGTGTATAAACTCAGACCCGAGATCGAGACCCGGTATCGAGCAGGTTGTTACTTGGCTTGATGAAGTTGGAGTAGATGAATAGTTTGGTTAATTTTTAATCATTTAGGTGCTGTATTAGTATTAATGAATAATGAATAGTTGAAAAATGCAGTTTTGGGTTCTGACAAAATGCGGCAATCTGTTTTGTAAATAATTTTCTGATATCTGATATAAGCGAGGTATTATGGTGGGTTCTGTTTAGTAATATGGCTAAGCAATGTTTAGACTAGCATAAATTGATCTTGATTGAGAATTAGATCCTTCTCTTTTCTTTGTTTGAGAATTAATTAAAGTTATTATATTGCTCAACTTTTAACCAAGGCACAAAAGAACCAGGCCCAATTAAACCCAAAACAAAATAAAAAGAGAAGAAGGATCAAATGAGCATCTCAAAAAGGCAAAGCCCCGCTCCTGATCTGCTAAGCTGTAAATTTGAAGTATTTAACCTTGAGTCTCTGGCAAGAATTAAAAAAAAAAAAAAATTCAAGCATTTTGATCTTCACAAAATCTCGCACCACTGGTCTCCAGGTTCTGGTATAACATCTCTTACTGGTACATTAAATTTACCTAGTAAGTGAAATTTGGTTAATACATGCTGCTCTATATCAGTACCGAGTTGTTGAGTTTTCTTATTCTACTTTGGCAATTGAAATTTGAGGCAAGTTCTCTTCTGGGTATGTACCACCTGAATTTGAAAATAAAAATTTGACCAAAATAGACCTGCTTTACTGAGTAATCTCCCGTCCGTACCACCTGAATGGTACTGATACTTCTCCGTACCATCCATTACTGAGTACTCTACTGCTTGGTACTGATATAAATTCCAAAATTTGTCATGTAACTGTTTCTGTCTTTATCGAGATATTCTTCAATTAGCAATAGATTTAGTGGTGGTTTTATGTGTAGCAGTGCTTTCTGGTATATTTATCCTTTGTTATTTGTACCTGTTCGATATAAGTATGGGTAATGGTTTTGTCAACAGTACTGGCAAAATAAGGTTAATAAGTGATAATAACTATACTATTTCTAATATCTGTTTAAATAAAAACAGACCTCCATGTGTTGGCATCTTCTTTATAAATAAATTAACAAGGAAAACTAATTAGGGTTTCACCAACATGGTTTAAGTTTCACTACCAGTTTCAAAGCAACTAAATGTAATGTACCAGTAAAGATACATGACGAATTCCTGAGATATAAGTACTGGTACATTACAGTAAGTAATAACTAAATCTAATGTACTAGTACTGATTTAACTAACACATGATGAATTCCTGAGACTTCGAAACTAGCTTTGTTACTTATTGATTTGGTTTTATTAAATAGATTGTTATTATTAGTTCATTATAGTTTTTTTAAACAATATAATGAATATATATTTTGATCTAGGAATCTCTTCCAGGTGTACTGGTGCCAGATGTCAGACCAGGTTCAACTGGGGCCCGCTCAGGAGTCCGTGCAGTTATTGCCTAATTTTCGTGTTACAAGGCTGAAAGCAACTAACCTGGTCGAGGCAACATCTCTTGCCACCAAAGAGTTTGTTTTGCTGACAGCATCGGTTTATGAAGGGCTTAAACAGACCTTTTTGAACTTCTCTCAGGTAACTTTTAAGTTTGGAGAAATTTTATGTAAACCCTCAAAAACTTCGAAATTATGTATTTCCCCCTCTAATGTTCATAATATCATATTTACCCTTATAAGTTTCAAAAATTCACAAATAAACCCATTTTCTTGTCTTTTCTATTAAAATACATTTTAAATTTATAATGTGCCCAATTTACCCTTTAGTAAAAAAATGTCAGTCTTCTAATTAGTCGATTTTTGAGGGCAAATGGTTTGACGTTTTTAATTGAATGTTGTTTTTGTAAATGACCTTTATCTGTTGTATATACAATTGAACCTGGCATTTATAGTAATTTACACAGACAACAAACTTTTGAGACTAAATTTAGTTTATTTAAACTGAATTAAATTCTTGACAAATAGGATGAACTATTTTCACTGACCCAACATCTAAACAAATATATTTATGTAATGGGTTAATACATATTGTTTCATTGGAGATGAAGGGCAAATTTTTGTACATTTAATTGAATAAATGTTTCGATTAAACCAATAAAACATTAATATCCACACTCATATGTGAGAAATATTGGATTGTTAAAAACATGGTACCATGCATAGCGCATATTACTCCATACTATGGATCAATATCTCTAATTTCAAATTTCAAACAGTCGATCTGAACCATTCAACATAATCTCCATATGAAAGGAAAAAATGTATTTGTAGATCAAATTTTACATTTTTTAGAATTTTCTTACTATATATTTAGATAGGTAGAATATCACTTGATCCAAAAATTCTAGACCATTCAAAAGTAGTGATTTTCTGCCTATAAAAAAAATAGTAAAAAAATTCTAAAAATGTAAAATTTAGTCTGTATGTGAACAATTCAGATTGAATGTTTGGTCTTTCAAAATAAAGATATTGATTCATAGTACGAATCAATATGTGCTATGCATAGTAATAATATGGAAGAAAAAAAATATCATGTTAATTATTTTCTTTTTTCTGGGTTTTAATCATTAATGTACAGTCAGCGGAGAAGGGCTCAGGACTCGTGGCAATTATACTTGTTGGTGCTGAGGTAGCGAAATCGAGTGTTGAAGGTGTATTCCAATTTTGCTGCAATAATCAACCTCAACTTAGCTGCAATCAATCTCTTTCCTTTACTTGCACTGGACAGTGGGGACCCTCGCTCTGGTTCTAGTTGAAGCGGCAAGAGAAGGCAGGAGGATTCCGAGAGAAGTCGAACAGAGCATCACCTCGTTAGGTGTGTTGTTGGTAGTAATGTTGGGTTTGTTTCTTATTGTTAGAGACACACTAAACATAGATTTCATCAGAGAGATGTTATGATGTTTTTGCAAGGTGTGTGATTGTGATAGTGTGAAAAAAAATATATTTTATTATAGAAATTATTATAAATAATAAAGGGAGACTAAAAGAGTGCTGGGGCTTTTCGATGATATAGATGAATTTAAAAAAAAATTGGATCCAAACTATGGAATTGATCTTTTTTTTTTCCAATCCAAAGTGTTTTTATTTTCAGAGTGGCTGGGTTTTTTTGAAATAGAAAGAGTGTCTGGGTGTTTTTTGAAACATAAAGAGTCTGAGTTTTTTCTAACACAGTAGCTGAGATTATTTTGTATATAGAAAGAGAGGCTGAATTTTTTTTCTAAAACATAAAACACTTTGGATCAAAAAAAAAAATTTCGGCTTCAAAGTGTGGAATCCGAAATTTTGTCGGATCCATTCTATGCCATCGATAAACTGTAGCACTATTTTATTATAGATTAAAAATGGTTTTCCTGAATTATGGTTAAGGTAAAGGTATGAAGGTCTCTCAGCAATTTTATTTTCTCATCCTGTTTTTTATTTTCTTTCTTTGTTATCACTGCTTCTCAGGAGCAAATAAAGTTCAAATTTGTTTCATATGAAGTATGGATTTATACTTAACCCTCTCATTTCATTTCAGAAACTTTTTATGTCACATTGCTGTATTTTTGGCACTTGCAATTGTTTCCGATTCAATAATAATGGAGTTCAAATATGAAATCTACTATTCCAAGTGCTCTACATGATATTATTCATAGTAATTCAAATTGATGTTTGGAAATATCTGTCTGAATTGAATGTTTTGGAGGTGTGTGGATGCATTATTTTTAAAGATGATAATTTATTAACAAGGAGTTAACTTAATATTGTTTTGATAACTGCTAAAAAATAATTCATTATTTTTGAAATAAATCAATTAAAATACAACTTATATTTTATGCATATCATGCTCATTGATAAAAAATTTACCATTCATCATGTGAATTAATTTTTTTTAACGGTCCATATATTGACAGTATTTGGTGAAACATGGAATGATATTTAGCACGAAAATTAATGCAAACTAGTTTGCAAGTAAAATGAAAATACAATATTTTTTTTTTTTTTTGCTTGATTTGAGAAAGCAATATTCAAATTGTCAATTTAGTCCAATTAATCATAATCATCATAATATGCAAAATAAAAAAAAAAACAACTTTTTTGGAAATATTAATTATATCTGATTCATTTAGTGAAAAGAATAAAAAAGAATAAAAAAGATCCAGCAGTTCTATTTTATAACGAGGAATGATTTTCCTTCCTGAACAAATCATCTAGAAAAAAAAACTGTGAAACATGTATAAATATTTGTAAAGTGATCTTTCACTAAGAAAAGTAATCCTTTCCAAATGAATTATTTTAGCATCAACACTGTTCTTTTGCAGATTTCAACATTGGCGCCTTTGGTTGCTAAATCTATAAAAGCACAAACAGAAAACATAAATCAGCTGTTTAGTACTGATACTTGTATATAGTGTGCACCAAATGCTCAAATTAACCAAAAAATATTGATTAGATAAACCTATATATCTATCAGTTTTGTATTGAACGTTTATGAGTTGGTTAATTATAAAACCAGAATAATGCACAAAAACTAAACTGCTATGACTGCTTCCAGAAATATTGTACGCATGTCATGAATCAGATAATTGTGATACAGTTCTATTTGAGATAGCTGGCCTGAAATAGTTCATCCTTCTTTCATAGTAGATGAAACAGGAATTCAGATCCAGTGAAGTAACTCGAATTTTGGGTTTTAGATCGGCACTGTCCGATTCGAATCCGTGACAATCTATTCTGAAGTGGAGCGCACACATTCCGAGTGACGGATTCAAATCCCGAGGCGATCTCGAGCAACATATTCGAATCGGACGGTCCCGATCCTAACCCCAAAAATTGGGTTACTTTAGGGGATCCGGACCCATGAAACAGGGGGTCAAAAACAGAGTAGAACATGCTACTCAAAAACCATCTTCACTTCATTACCGTAAATAATTAGCATAGGTGCTTTTAGTATTTGTAAGCTAAATCAATAGATACTGACATTTGGATATGTACCAGATACACTCGTTTCTACCCATTAAATTAATACAAAGCTAGATGAGGAATGAATCAGATATATGGTAGTTAATATAAAGCTAAGCTAGTTAGACCAGGTGAGGAATTAATTTACCTGAACAAAAGAAGTAATGGAAAGAGTAAGCTTCTTCTTGCTGTCACATCATCTCTGACTTGATCTTGTGCTTATAATTGGTGGTGAAACTGAACGGTGTCTTATTGTAAGTAGCATATAAAGAGTCACTACGAGATTGTATGCAGAATGACCCTTATACTTGTAAATATAATAAAAAGATTACAACTAATTCAACCAACATGTTTTCCCTTTTTTTTTTCTTGGAGGCTTGGACTGCAAGTTTTATTTATATCAATAGGAATAATTTCATGTATTCAAGTCCTTTTGGACAGAATCCAAATTCCAAACACAAGTTAGATGGAATGTTATAAAAAGAAAAAAAAGATTAAATAAAACAAGACAAATTTAAATTTGGAGGTTTTGCATTCTGCTTTGTGGTACTAAACTTGTGCATCACTGATCATGACTGTTACAATCTATATCCATTATTCAGGTGCTTGAACGTAATACTAAATGAAAAGGGAAGGCAGAAGTGAAAATTACCTCTTTGTTGGCTCTGTATAGTTGTTGTTGCAATGATCATACTTTAAATAATCTATATGCTGCATTTAAATTGGAAAGAAAAATCAAAATTCTTGGTTACATTGTGAAAATCTTATGATGAACAAAAAAACTACAATTCCAGCATACCCATGTTGCAAATATGTCAGCATCTTTCTGTTCCTATCCTAGTGATCGGCATTGCATTCGATTGTTTGATACCTACACTTTAAAAGAAAAAGATCGTTGATTATCAAATAAACAATGCTTGCTTCACATAAAAATCATACTAAAAAGTAAAAACTTAACATGGAAAAATTATAATTACCCAGCATCAGAGTATATCCTTAGTTTACGACCTTAGCTGTGATCATAATCAACTAGTGTGCCTTCTTGACTATTGATAGTCACCTTGGGAATGTGCTTGAATTTGATCCTCTCAGAACCAGTTTCTTCTTCGCTTACAATCTTCGACAGCAACCTCTCAGTACAAACTTGATCTCTAGCTTCTGTGCCATTATTGTGGTCAAGTATTCTGGGAGGGTTTCCATTTCAAATGTCCCTAATTCCATCCTCTGTACTTTAAGGTTACCCACAGTTATTAGATTGTCAGCACAATCAATATGTAGGAACTCCAAGGAAGTAGCATGGTGGGAAAGACCCTCCGGAAGAGATCTCAAATGGGGACAATTTATAATAGATAATTCTTTTCAGGTTGGGCATGGCTGGTTGTCCCTTATTCCACTGCCACTCTTTCCAATTTTGCATACCTGAAAAGTCTAGTCTCCTCAATTTGGGAAATGCGGGCTTAACAGAACAACTTGTATCTCTGCTTTGGATACCCCCCCACAAGAACTCTTCTCCTATATTCACAACTGAATTGGCATTAAAAATAACGAGATCCTCCAAATTAGGGAGTAGGCCTAATGATGCAACCTCCTCAAAGGAGGCACAATTATCGATCCATAGATATTTCAAGTTTGAAAGGTATGCCCCAGAATTCAGCCAATTAGGAAGATGAGTACCGAAGTAATTTTCAATTGTAAGATTTTCTACATAAAGTGGAGGACAAAGCTCATTTAAAACATTCTCGGTTGTCATCTTCTTCTCGTTGGTTTGGGAAAGCTGTTGTTCCGAAGTTAAACAAGTGTACTCTAGGGTTAGGTATCGCAACTGATCCTTGCTCAAAAGTTTTGCTTGTTTTGCTAGGTTCACATCGGATACTTCATCCAAACACTCTAAATTAAGAATAGTTAGATTTGATAGAGTTTCTAACTCATCAAGGCTACTGAAGCCCTCCAAGTTGTTCGATATGGCTTGAATCCGTGTAGTTCAACGAGCTTGTCTAGTTTTTTCAAGCCTGCAGGGATTTTCTTGATGCTTGAATTCTCAAATATTGAGGAATTTTAGTTCTTGTAGATTGATGATACTTTGAGGGACATGTGATAAATTGTCGCAACCTGAAAGATTTAAATATACTAGATATTTGAGGTTCCCAATGGAATCCGGAAGTTTGGTTATCTGTGAACCTTTGATATTTAAATATCTCAGATGCACAAGGTCACATACAAAATCTGGTAGTATTGAGAAATTGGACTGCTTGAGATCTAAGATGCGGAGGTTTAAGAAGGCTTTACACAAATCATCAAGTCCAATTTCAGGTTTACCACCATGCAATAATAATGTTCTCAACCCTTTTTCTTTTTTAATTACTCCAGTGTTCACCTCATTTCCTTCTATTGATAACCTTCGTATTTTCTGTGAACCCTCAGCTTTCGCATCACTTACTTCTCGTAATACACAATTCTCATTTTTTCCTAAATGGCGGGCGAAAGACCACAAAAGGTCATGCGTTTTAAAATGAGTTTCACTTTTAATTGTGTAAGTCTCTTCCAAAAGATTTCGTAGCACTAACTCCGTATAGTGCTCTATCCCCAAATTCCAAAAATCACTCTTATTTGGCAAAAATCCTTCTGCTAGCCACATATAAATTATATTTCTTTTACTATACTCAAAATCTTCAGGAAAGAGGGAGCAAAAGATGAAGCACTGCTTGAGAGGTGATGAAAGGTCCTCGTAGCTCAAGTACAACGCTCGATGGACATCTACTGGCAGCCCATCCTTAGACCAAACACTATTTTTCAGTACTGCTTGCCACTCGGCTCTTGTTTTACTCTTCATGTAAAGCACACCACCTATGCTTTTTATTGCAAGAGGTAAACGATCACATTTTTCAACTAGTTGCAACCCAATATCCTTAAATTCTTCGATCTCACTCTCCTCCTCATTTTGAAACACCTGTCACATATATATCAAGTGTCTTAGAAACTTAAGACATTTAAGCCAAATGGCACATTGATAGATAACAAAAACTATTTTTGAAAGAATAGAGAAAAAAAATTGAGCATATAAATCTGCGCAACCAACTTATTTTCGAAAGCAATGCAACCAACTAAAAGTGGATTTAACACGTGAAAATAAAAAAGGTCGCTACTTTTGCCTTATTAAACAACTTATGATAGTAGAGATTAATACATCTTATTAAGCAGCTTATTAGATTTTTTTTTGTTGTTTTTAATTAAATTAAGGTAGGCCATCGCCTGCCATTTAAAAAAAAAAAAAAATGAAGATCTGAGTCAATTACTGAAACTGGAATTTAGTTTTTACTAGATTTGAAGTAGAGTAAATCAGTTTAAATTAAAACAGAGTTGGAACAGAGCTGCTTGATCTAAAAGAATGCAATTATTTTCAATTAGCTATAGCTACATCGATCTGACTGCAATTATTTTCAATTTCATATATTCTCTTTTGTAAAACAGGAATAGCATTATTTTGTTATATTTTTCTTAAAATCCATACAATGTTGAGACCGCCAATAAGGTGTAATCCTGCAACCGTATAACTATATATGGTACGTATTTAAAAATTAAATTTCAAACTAACTATTTACCCAAACAAGGAGTTGATAAATCTAATTTATTACAAATATTTAAAATTTTATTACTATTAAGATACAAAAAATTCATTTAGTTTTCTTTAAACCTGGAGATATAATAAATTGAATTAATTTTCACTGATAATGGACAAATAAAAAATTTGAATTAATGTTTAAAAATTATGAATTTGAAAAGCTTCAAGGATTATTTTAGTAGGGGACAAACTTGGGTCTCATGCCCATCGGACTCAAATTGAGTGCGATGGGTTGCAAAACCTCGATCCACTTTAAGATCTTGCACTTGTTTAATATCCGTGTGCACGGATCTTAAAGAGGTGCGGTTTTAGATCCTCACCCAATTTGAGTCCGTGGCATTATCCCTTTTAGTAGAGCTTGCCAAATGAACAGGGGGCCGGGATCACAATGTAAAACGAAGTTCGAAAAAATATTTATTAATAAAAAAACCATAAGTATCATAGAGCTTTGGAATATATTTATGTCAATAGCATTACTGGTGACAATATAATTGAAATTAAATATGTATTTCTATACTTTTTCAGAGTATACATTGAAAAAAAAAAGCTCAAAAAAACTGAAATTTTTTTATCCATGCACAATGAAACACGAGTATGTGCCGTGATTTTTATTTATATCAAAAATTAAATACAAATTACCAAATATGTCCACACAAGCTGGGTATTTATAAAAATAGAAAAATTCAACTATTTTCTATATTTACCTAGATGTGACTTTTGATTCGGAAACAATAACTCAGATTTAAAACATTTTTATTTTTTTTCCAATAACACAAAGAAATATTTTAATTTTTCTTACAGCCGCGAAATATATAATATGAAAAATATTGATCCGGATTATTTGTTGTAATATTTCTAATAAATCAAATTATATAGTATTCTATCTAATTTTAAAGAAATAAAAAGAATATTTATAATATTTTAATGCAAAAATAAATAAATTATAATATTTTCTAAAAACAAAAAAATAAAAATAAATTAAAAAAATTCAATTGTGTCTGACACACTTGTAATTTTTTTTTTGCATCAATAGAAAAATTCATTTATTTTCTATATTTATCTAGAAGTGACTTTTGATCTAGGATCAATAACTCAGATTTAAAGTATTTTTATTTTTTTTCAATAACACACAAAAAAATATTTTAATTTTTCTTATAGCTACGAAAAATCTGATCTGAAAAATATTAATTTGGATTATCTATTGTAGTATTTCTAATAAAGCAAATTATATAATATTCTATCTAATTTCAAATAAAGAAAAATAATATTTCTAATATTTTAATAAAAAAAATAAATAAATTATATCATTTTCTAAAAACAAAAAAAATGAAAACAAATTTGAAAAAATTCTATTGTGTATGACACATTTGCGGAATTTTTTTATTTTTTTTAAAAATAGAAAATTTCAATTATTTTTAGATTTATCTATAAATGGTTTTTAATCCGGGATCAATAACTCAGATTCAAAGTATTTTTATTTTTCTAATAACACAACAAATAAATATTTTAATTTTTCTTACAGTTACTAAAAATCCGGTCTGAAAAATATTGATCCAGTATTATTTGTTGTAGTATTTCTAATAAATCAAATTTAATAATATTCTATCTAATTTCAAAAAAACAAAAATAATATTTCTAATATTTTAATAAAAAAAGTAAATAAATTACATAATTTTCTAAAAACAAAAAATCAAACTTAAAATGAGAACTCGGCCAATTATTGGCCGGTTTCTATTAAAAATTAAGAACTGGCCAATAATTGGTCTATTTGGATATTTTTATAAATATCCAACTTCTATGGACATATTTGATAATTTATAGTTGAATATAAATAAAAATCACGGCATTATGTGCATCAGAACGTATAGACAGATCCACATTTATGTCATGTACATATTTTGATAAATGAAATGCTCATGTGCTTACTCTCCTTTTACCCGTCGTTGCCACAATTCATCAAATGAAAAATATCTTACATGAAGAATAACGGAATCGATCACCAGTGTTTAGATAGGATTAAATGAGATTTGATTTGTTAATTAGACCACTACCAAAATATTTGTTTAAGAACCCAATCCTGAATCATGATCAAGACAATGCTAAGTTTTTAAAGCAATACATAAATCATAACCTAGCCAAAGTAGCAAGGCTAATTATAAGGCTAGGTCATTCATTAGCATTACCTGTTTTGTTAAGAGACACCAGCCATCCTCATGAGATAGTTTCTCCACCGGATGCAATTTTGATGCTCTCATTCGAATTGCAACATTTGCATTCCTAGTGGTCACAAGTAACATACTCCCATGAGCTCCCCTACTCATGGGAGCATCCAACCAGTTGTTCAACACTTCTCGACTCTTTTCCCAAATATCATCAAGAACAAAAAAAAACTTTTTTGCCTCAACGAGGCTCTCGAGCAAAGGCACCAGCTCCGATATTTCCTTGCGGTCACCGTGCTGACCTCCTGCCTCTCGAATCATACACTTCAACACATCTTTTTCATTCACCTCCTGTGAGACACAAACCCAGATTTTTAACTGGAATCCCTCCTTAATTTTCGGATCATTATAGATCCTTTTTGCGAGAGTGGTCTTCCCAATCCCTCCCATCCCCACAATAGCACAAACACGGGCATTTTCGTTCACATCACTCTCTTCTTCGGTCAGCCACTTCACTAGCATCTCAGCATCTTTTTCAATCTTGTCTCCCACAATATCAGCTAGCACAACCGAGGGATGGGTCTTGCGACTGATGACCGAGTCCACTCGGCTACCTTGATCGAAAGTCCCACGAAAGATTTGTTCTTCGGTTAAACCCAGATTAGCCTTACTCTTGGCAATCTGCTCTAGCCTCAAATTGATATCCTTGATTTTGATACCAATTTCATGTGCAAATACCGGATTGCGGAAGCAAGACAGAAAATGGAAGCCACAGTGAGCATTCGAAGACGAAGAGGAACTGGAACTGGAGGCAGCACTGCGTTCCTTTACCTTGATTTGACAGAGGTCAATGACTTCATCGGCATCGTACATGACATCCTTGAGCTGCATAAGCCACCAATCGATGGCACTGCTCTTGCTCTGCTTCCTCTCTGCATCAGCAAGGACACATTGGATGCCGCGAACAGTGTTGGCGAGCTTCTCAATCTGGCCAGGGATGCCCAGCAGAATGCCCACCTCCTCCTCCACCATTTTCACGAGAAGATCGGTAAACTTTGACAAGAAGGCATCAAGTATCATCGCCATTTTTGTTTTGAACGAGAGCTACAGCTAGTGGTCAGAAGGGAAGAGAAACTGGAATGGGGAAAGTTGGAGAATCTGGTTGTGGAACTATTAAGAGTTGGAGGAATGGAAATGAGTTCTTTTGGCACAAGCAAGCAAAGTGAAGGCAATTGTGAAGGCGTTGGTCCCATGTGGTGCATTATTTGGAGGTTTTGTCCTTTTCTTCAATTAATTATTCGTAAAAGCAATTATTGTTCGTAAAAGTAAGCATCCAATTACCAATTTTTATAATTTTCATTGGTAGGAATTAATGACTTCATTATTTATAATTTTACTTAATTAATTGTTCGTAAAAGTAAGTATCTAATTACCATTTTTTTCAAAAGACAACGATGAATACTTTTTTTTTTTTTTGAGGGTAAGGTGGCAATGCTATCTTACAATTTTCATTGATTAAAAAAATATTTACTTCTCCTTAAATCTAAGAATGACAACTCATAAAAAGGGAAGAAAAATCAAAGACAGCATGTATGTATACAGCAGATTATCATGTGAAAACATGAACGCTAAATGTTCTTCCCCAAAAAGTTGTCAGCACTGGGAAAATTGATTTAATAATCAAAAGATAGTTCTACTTGCTTTCGGTGTTCTTTCCTTTTAATTTCTTTACCAAAGTGGAGAAGATGTGATATTCTATACTGGATCAAAAGTTAGTCCTCTCTTTCGGTGTTCTTTCCTTTTAATTTCTTTAGCTCTGCCTTCTTGCTGAATGAGATTTGAGCAACAAATTTGGTGCGTGAGCAACTTTATATTGACAAAAATTGGTTCGCAATACTCACTTCATGCATTCTTGAGTTTTTTTTATAAACCATAAATAAATAAATAAAATTTACGAAAACAATATGATTACCTGAAGATTTTGAAAAAACATAAGAACCGAGAGTAAAACTCGGTCCCTGTTTTCCATACCAAAAATAAAATTTGGTCCCGATCGAAATTTTCAATTTTTTTCAAACGGGCACAGAAAATCCATCGGTCTCCCCAGGGACCGAAAATAAAACTCGGTTCTCCCCAGGGACCGAAAATAAAACTGGGTTCTTCCCAGGGACCGAAAATAAAACTCAGTCCCCAAGGAGATTCAGTCACGGACCGAAATTTTTTGCCCAGGACCGAGAAATTTGTTCCACTAGGAATTTTTTTTTTTTAAATGGGACTGAGAGTAATATTCGGTTCCACTAGGAATTTTTTTTTTTAAATGTGATTAGGTGTGGCAAGCTTGAAATTTTTTTATGGAGAATTGAGAGTAAAATTCGGTCTGGGAAAGAGAGATCGAATTTTACTCTCGGTTCTTATGGTTTTTCAAAATTTTGTGTTAATCATGTTGTTTTCGTATAATTATTTGTTTTAATTAAGGTTTATAAAAAAAAATCTGCATTCTTGGTGCGCCTTCCCAGTGTGCGCATTCTTAGTGCACATTCCCAGTTCATGCACCAGCCTAATTTGGTTCGCATACTGAATCTGCGTGGGAGGTATTATGGGAGTTAGTTGGGTATGGGTGGTGTTTGTTTAATATTGATTTAATTGAGTGGTAATTTAAAAAATTTCAACAAATTCAGTATATGTCCGTCAACCTTCATTAAGATAATGAAATGACCTTTGTTTAAAATTATGGATGGCATTCTTTACTTTTTCTAAAAAAAAAAAAAAAAATCAAAAGCAGCATGTAGCAGATTAATTATCATCTGAAAGAATTCAGAGTATGTCCGATGGCCATCGGACCTACCTTGTACAATGGGTGTAATGACCATTCGATTGCATCAAGATTCGTGCAAAGTATAATGAAATCCGTGCAAGTCTGTTTCAATTTCCTTATGCACATATCTTAATGATAATTGTACGGTGTTAGAGCTAATTGAACCTAAAAGTAGGTCCGACGCTCATTGGATCTACTCCTATCTCTGTGTAAAAACATGGATGCATAAATGGTCTTCCCCAAAAAGTTGGCAGCACTGAGGAAATAGATTTAATATTCAAAAGATAGTCCTTGCTTTCGATGTGATTTCCGTTTAATTTCTTTACAAGTGGAGAAGATGTGATAATCTATTTTTTTGGCAAATGACAAAATGTCACATTCCGAATCATAGCAAGGAAACTTCATTGCTTCTCCATTTGTCCCTCATCGACCTTTAGCTTTTTGCCTTCACCAAATAAGCTCAATATTTTTTATATTGAAAAAAACAATAAATAAATTTTAAAAACTCAAAAAGATATATAACAAAACTTTTTCGATGAACCACATCAATTGTATGTATGTGGTTCCTTCGCTAATTTGGTAAGGAATTACATTTTTTTGTACAGTTTCTTATCGTTTCGAAACATTGCATAGTTCGTCACAAAAGCATACTGCCTTTCTTGCTGTTTTTAGAATTATTTCCTATAATGGAACACTTCAATTCTTAACATTCCAAAAATTATATTTTAATTTGAAAATTAGTTCGGACTATGAATCAATTTATTGACTACAAATTTGTTAGCAAATAATTTATTATAATCAACTTGGAACTTGAAAAAAATCCAATAAAAAAGTGCAAAAGAAAATTAGAACATTAAATAGGCGTAATTAACAATTATTTCTGAAAGATATTTGGTAGCATGGACCAATCTGGATTGTCAATAAGATGTCAAACATAGTTGATCTGTATCAATTTAACTACAATTTTGGTAGGCTAACATTTTTACCATGCTCTACTAAATTAGTTTTCATGAACTAACTTAATTGGTGAGAATACCAAATTAAGTTTCCTTTCTAACAAATTCTAGTCCTCTGTTCCTCTCACTCCGAGCTTTACTCTTTTTCTATCATTGCCTAACAATATTTCTTTCTGCATATCTCAAGTTGAATATATGTCAATCAACCATAATTAAGATTTTAAATCACCTCTGTTCAAAATTTTAAATAAAACAGATAGCATTCTTAACTTTTTTTTTTATCTAAAAACAGGAAGAGAAATCAAAAGGCAACACTCCAGCAGATAGATTTAACAATGAAAAAATAGTACCTTTTGCTTTCCCTTGTCTTTCATTTTATTTTGTTTAGCAAAGTGGAGAAGATATGATATTTTATTTTTCTGGTAAATGACAAGATGTCACATTCCAAATCATAGCTAGGAAACTTCATTGCTTTCTGCTTTCACATTTAAAATAGAAAATCATTTGTTGAGAAGCCACACCAAATAAGATCAAATTTTTTTATATTTAGGAAAATAATAAATATTTTTTAAAAACCAAAAAAGTTAGCAAAACTTTTTTAATGAACCACATCAATTATATGTAGTTCCTTCACAAATTTGGTATGGAATTGCATATATTTTTGTACGGTTCCTTATTGTCTCAAAACGTTGCACAGCTCATCACAAATTCGGGACGTAATTGCCTTCCCCTGCGATTCTTAGAGTTATTCCTGTAGTGGAAACCTTCAATTCTATATATTATAACAATATATTTTAATTTGGAAATTAAATTCGAAAAAATAAGTAAAATAAATAAATTTGTGACCATTAGTTCTGACTATGAAATTCATAACTAATTTGTTAGCAACTAATTTATTATAATCAAATAAATTAATTTGGAACTTAAAAAAAACAAGCAAAAATGTGCAAAATAAAATTCGAACATTTAATAGGTGTAATTTTTTTTATTATGACCTTATTCCGGAAAGCTTGCATAAAAAAATATATTCCTTGCATGGTGTACCCTGTAACGACCATTTTCAGACTAAAAATGATCGTCCAAAGGTCAAAAATTTTTGTTGAAATTTGTTCTTTTAGGGGTATTTTAGGCAGTTGTGTATTTTCTTTGTATTTGAAATCGAAACAGTCCATTTAATGGAGTTTAAAATCACAGCAACAATTTAATATAATAAATTAATAATTAATTAATGTAATTTAACACTTTTAATGTAGGGTTGAAACTGCTTGGATTTTAAAAACCCATATATGGATTGATAGTACGAGCCGATCTGTAATATGCATATCGCCATGTATAGCCTCACTCTGCATTTTTTGTTTTTCGTGTTGTCACAGAATTTCTGGAAATATACATATTTATTGACATCAATGACATGCTATGCATTTTGTGTCAACTTATTCTGGACAATATTGACATATATTAATATTTTTGTCATAATTAATTTTATCATTTTGACTTCAATTGAAGTGAGTTATAAGTAGAAAAAAGCTACAATTTTGTGTTGATGCAACTATGCAAGTACTAAACGGAGAAGACTAGAGAAGGAAATTTGTCACGGCATGACTAGTTACATCACGGAACGTCACGTCACGTGTGTCGATTACGTGACGTGACTCGCGTGACGCGTGATATGATCATTCGCGTGATGTGACCACATTCTAGTAAAAATGTATGTCACGTCACGTCACGTGATCACACGAACCAACTTTTTTATATGTATAAAGTATTCAGATTTTTATTTTAGTGTAAGTTAAGTGATATTGGTACTCATGTAGTACTGATTTTTATTTTATTTAGTTTAGTCTAATGAATGTTTGTAATTTGAATTTTTAAAGTAATATCAGATGCAACATTTTCTAAAAAAATAATCTTTACAACATTATTTACTTATTTTAGAATTTTTTTTATATTTTTTTTCTAAATTTTTAAAATTTAAATTAAAATATAAAAAAAATTGGCATGACTAATTTACGTCACGTCACGTGTGCTCACGTCACGTCACGTGTGCTCACGTCACGTATAGTCACGGCGTGATTACGCGTGACGTGACAATCCGCCACCATTTTAGTCACGTCACGTCACGTCACGTGAAAAAAAAAAGTTAATCACATCACGTCACGTCACGTGACCAAATCACAGCATGTTTCTCACGTCACGTCACAGCGTGTCACGTATTTCTTTCTCTTTCTCTAGAGAAGAAATCTCAGTGTTAATCATTGATATATGCAAGTGCTGCTCACTTTCGGCAGAAATATAAAGGTATTGATTCATACGCGCGTGTACTGTTGTGCTTCATGCTCATGCTTTCACATGATAGTCTACTTTTGACTATCCTTTCTCTTTTAATTAATTACCTCTACATGTGTGTGTGTATATATATAGAGTTGGACTATTATGCATTGTAATGTATAGGTCCCTTTGTCCATCGGACTATAAATCGTCAGATTCAAAATCCAAAAAGCCGATCCAAATCGTTAAACTTGTTCTCCATATTAATATGTGTTTGGAGACCAAATTTTACATTTTTTGGAAATTTTTTACTATTTTTTTAGATTTATTGAAAATCATTGTTTTTTTATGGCTCAGATTTGTCTGAAAACAGTGATTTTCAATAAATGTAAAAAAATAGTAAAAAATTCCTAAAAAATATAAAATTTGGTCTCCAAACACATATTACTCGGAGATCACTCCCGTATTGTGTAGCACTTTGTAGGCTGAAGAGCATGCAAAGGTATCAAAATTCTCCCATTGCCAGCTTTCGCCCCCATGATCAGTGGAGCACCTAACAAACAGAAGTAAGCTGGTTAGATCCTTAAGGAAGAAGGAACAATAACCGGAATTTGTTAGGTTTTCAGGTCCAGTTATGTTATACAAGTGCCTCATGGTTTTCGCTCATTGTGCTTCTGACCTGTGCTGGATCAACCATAACCATTTCACTAGTAGCTCCTTATTTTGTTGGGATCGGTTCATAATACCCAATCGTCCATTAATCTTCAGAGCACATGTAAAATCCCAATTATGCAAACAGTTTATGCCATTACACCTTAATGAAGTCAAAACACATAGCGAAATCACTATCTTTTCATCCGAAAAATGACGAAAGGTGAATGCAAACTAGTCAATTTCTCAATTTATGTACCGTAAACGTATTTTTGAATCATTTTAGCAGGTCTTGGAGAAAACTATGTATTTAGACCAAAAACAGAGCAAAAATATAATATCTCAGTGATTATCAAATACCTGCCAAAATGGGACATCTCATGAAACATACAATACCTCTCACGAAGTGCAGAACATGTAAAATGAAGACATTATGAAGAAAATCTGCTAAGTATGAACCTCGTGCGGCAAAGACCTTGCCGTGCGGTGTCACGTGCGGCATCAAGTTGTGAGGTGCCTTTTTCTACGCATCATCATTTGCCCTTGAAGCATCACTACTTTCCTTCCAGTATGGTATGTGGTATGGGAAAGGTGTTGTTCTGAGGTAAAGAGAAAGAAAAAAAGAACTTCGTGGTTCACCTCCGTAGGATTTGTCCCTTCATTGTGATTTATTTTCTTTTTAATTTTGAACTTTAAGAGCATGATTAAACTTTATAAAAACCTTCTAATATGTCTCAGGGTACCTACTGAATTTTGTCAGGTCTTCATAAATTTTATATCATGGATTTTTACTCAATTTTGTATCAGCACCTTTGCCGTTCAGGATTGTCAGACATACTAGACTTTGAGGATTTATTCTGGGCAATTGGCTACATCATTTTTTTAGTTCCTTAAATGGAAATGTATTTTTGACGGAGGGGTATTTTTGGGCATTTTTCAGACAATAGAGGCACACAAGGGTTCTATCATTGATCTCATGTACTTAGTGCATGCTGAGGTGTTTGTACATCATCCCAGCATGGTTTTATCATGCTGGAGCACTGGGATCATTGATGTAACTCTTTTCCTTCACTGTTCTCTTTACCAGCAAGTCAGTAAATAAAAAATTAATGACTTTGCATGCATATCTTTGATGTTTTTGGATATGACTTTATGCAGCAAGGTCCTTAACTTCTTTTCATTCATTCATTTGACATAAAATCTTCTTTGCATATAAAATCAAATCTTTTACTGAACTTTTGGCTATTCTCATGCTTGATTGTGATCATCATAGCCTAAGTCCATAGTCCCTCTTTCATTTTGGGGCCTTGACATAATTTTATTTAGAAAGAAAACCTTATTTTCTTGCTCGATCAACAGTGAAGGCTTCCATATAGCAGCCACAAATTTAGATTCAAAGCTAAGAACATGTCAAACTTAGCCCTCTTCTGCAAGATAACACGGTTTGCTAGTCCTAGGTTCATCAAAATCAATCTAAAGAGCTGAATTTAGTCCTCTACTGCAAGAGATCACTATCCAGTCCTTATTTCCTATTTAACCAACTAAAGGATGCTAGACTAGTTCTCTAATGCAAGAGAACAAGACCTAACATCTCATTAGTCGCGAAGAAAAAGAGAAAAAGACCAAAAATCAAACTAAAAGACTGAATTAGTCCTCTAATACAAGTGAAGAGTACTCAACCTTTGTTTCCTATCAAAATCGAACTAAAGAATGATAAATTAGTCCTCTAATGCAAGAGAACATTGTCTACCATCCTATGTTCCTATCAATCTCAGAAAAAATAAGAAAATAAGAGGAAAAGAAGAAAAGAAGCAAAAGAAGCAAGGAAAAGAGATTTTTGTTAACAAGACTACAAATTTTTTGTATTTTTATAAAGAGGCAGTAAGAATGAAAAATAAAGTGCAAGTGATTTTGTATTTTTATGATAACAGTAAACTAAAATGCATGTTTATTTTTATCTTTTTTGTTTTAGAATCGTAGGCTTCACTATCAGCTATGAAGCTGTTCTCTGCCTCATCTCTTTATTACATTTTTAGATCAACTTCACAATAGCATTGACAGCTACATGAAATATCACTTTTTAATCAGAAAATTCAAGTCTTTGGCTATTAATAAACCAGAACCTTGAATTTCTGCCTTTATTTATTAGTGAATGAATAAGAAGCAACTAAACAAAGCTCCAAAGAAGTAGGTCCCATTCCCACTATCGGTCACTAAAAGAGAGAAGACCGTTTGTTTGATCCATTGTTCCGGGTGAATCCGTTTCCCATGAACTGACTACGGTCTGGCGTCTGAGTCGGGTCCCAGATGAAGGGGTAGCTAACGTTGAAGAGTGGGACCCCAAACGTCAGGTTAAGTGAGAGAGCGAGTAGCGCCAAGTTCACAAAGGATAGGGATTTCGTTGGGAGCATCTTTTCAATATTTCTCCACCTTTATTTTGATTCAGCTAGGCCCCGCTTGTAAGTTTGTTTGAGAGACAAAGCTAGAGGCCAATCTCTCACGTTATTACCCATTCGATTAATATTTTAATTAGGCCGACCTATATTAAATGTTGGCCCAATCCAACTCTGCTTTTGATTTTTTTTCTTTTTCACTTCGATTAGAAACTGGGAGCAACCTTATAGTCTCATGATGAGTCTATCTAATCTTCTCCATTTACTATACAAGGGTCATCTCCATTTCTCTTTTATATCTAGGCCGCACATTCTAAACTTAATTAATTGTTTCCAAAGATAACTATCTATTTAATAGGATAGTTGCCCAGCGGTTTATCCCCTTTTTTTAATGGAAATAAGTAAATTGTGTTTCTTTTCTCCAAATTTATTTTTTTATGACATCCATTTAGTGTTAACTATAAATAACCTATCATGAAAGCTAATATAATAATGAGGAGGGATCTAATTATATCTTTTTTCTTGACGCATCCTGATACTGTTTTTTTTATAGGTCAATTTTGCAATTTTAAAATCCAAACAGTCGATTCGAACCGTTCAACATGATAACCATATTAAAATGTGCTTGGAGATCAAATTTTACATTTTTTTTAAATTCTTTTACTATTTATTAAGATGGTTTCAAAATCGTTGTTTTTCAATGGTCCGAAAACAACGATTTTGTAACCATCTTAATAAATAGTAAAAAAATTGAAAAAAATGTAAATTTGATCCAAGCACATTTTAATATTTTAATCATGTTGAGCGGTTTGAATCGACTATTTGGACTATAAAAATAGTAGGTGTCAAAATGTGTCACCAAAAAAGGTGTAATTAATCCGATCCCTCCTCTATAATAATATCAAATAATACAAAAACCTTCATAACAAACAAATCATCATGCACTTGCGTAGTATGAAATTTGAAAAGTACATCTACTGATATTATGAAAAATATCAGACATTAGTCAAATTAGAAAACTAAATTTGTAAATGTCTTTTTCATTTCTTAATTATCATATGTATCATATTATAACCAATTTGAATGCATGTGTCACAATTGGGATTAGCGGTCTCCAATTTTGAGTTAGTAAATGTGAAACAGACGGGAGAGGAGGAGAGATTGAGCTGGGCAGTCGGGCAGAAGGAAGCAAGGGCAGCACTTTGTGTATCGCTGAAGAAGGGGCTGCAGCTTAATTAGAACTCTTGACCGTTGGAGGAAGGGAGCCACTGAATCAGGGGGTCCACTTGGCAGGGTTAATTTTACTGGAGAGATCCAGTTTCTTTCAATTCATGTAGCTATTCTCTCGCCAATATAAAGGCAACCTTTGTAACGAATCAGATTATCGAAAATAATAAGAATTTTGTTGGTTTCCACTTTTCCTTTTGTGTTCTTTGCTGCTTGCTTATTTCTCTCATAATTACTCTAATTCGTTCAAGAAACCAAGACATTGGTTCAATTGCGAATTTCTGGAGCTTTGTCAGGTCAGGCACCTGTCATCATGATGTGTGCCACTCCATCTAACCATTTTAATTTTCTAATGATGTAATTTTAACGACTTTATTATAAACTGCTAATTGATTTCAAATTGATTTAAATATCAAAATGATTTTAATTTTTTTATTTAAACATTTTCAGTTTTTTCGAAATATCAAATGAATGAACACCATAATTACTCCAATATATTAGAAAAATCAATTTTGTTGTACCATAACAAGTTGGTTGCTCTGGAGGATTATGATTTATTTGATAATGATATATTAATATTATTTTTGCAAAAAAAAAGAATGATATTTTAGAAGAAAAAAAAATACTACTTTCAATACCAAAAATTTATTTTGATTAATTATGCCAAATTATGAATTGTTTTGACCAAAAAAAAATAGATGTATGAGATTACAAATTGTTACATGTAAGTTTCTCATATTTTATTCTTTCTAATTTTCATTATTCTGAGGTGGTCATTTCTAATATTGAGCGCTATTATTTTTAATATCGGCTTTGTCCTTAATAAATACCTTCTTACTTTTACGCCTAATTAAATCCTAACTATAAATTGAGAAAGTCATCAAATTTGGTAAATCCAAACCGTTTAGTCATGTGATATATTAGTTTAAACGATTTGGATTCGTCGTTTAAAATTAATTCTATAGATTTCAAAAGTTAAGTTCACTAAAAGATGAGCTGAAAAACTCTGGTTCAACTCTAAGTTTAATACAGCAGAAATTAATCTGCTGTTATTCCAAAGGGCTAACAGGACCCTGTTATTTCTATCCCAACCATTCAAAGTTTTTTACACACGAATCTCAACAAAATTCTTTTTTTATTAGTGAATCTTGAAAAAATTCAATGACTAAAATCAGAATAACAGAGTCCTGTTATCTCTTTGGAATAACAGCAGATTTATCTCCTAATACGCCGGATAAAGTGCGAATTTCATCAAACAGATTAGATTAGGTGTGGTAAAGGGCTAAAGGTAGGTGTGACTTGCTAGAGTAAATTCATCTAGGATTTAAGTCCAGTAGTCTAAAAGCCCGTATGAAGTCCAACGAATTCAGCCCATATAATTATTCTGTCCCCAGAACTCATGTATTGTCTCATCCCGTGTCACTCCATGAAAACATAAAATGTGCAGTAACGAGGTCCGAGACAAGCAAATCAAATATTTCTCGTAAGACACATTAAACAAAATTTCATTTAAAATAAAGATGTGCAGTAGCTTGCATGATATTATGCATGTCACCTCTGGATCGATTAAATTGGATTGAATGTTCAAAAATTAAGCAAAGAAAGGTAATTGACCAAATTAATATTTGGGTAACCCTGTCTCAGCTGTCTGAATTGAATATGTTGGAGGTGTGTGAATACATTATTTATTTTTAATGAAGTAACCTAATAAATTTTTTAATTCCCGTAAACAAAACTCAAATTTTGAAATATATCAATTAAAATATAACTTATATTCTATGCATATCGATCATACACGGAAAATTTGATACAAATTTGAAACAAATTTAACCAAAAAATAAGTTAACAACCCAAACTTGGGCCGAGCCTACTTTGATTTGTTAGAAGGACTGCAACAAATAATCCGGATCAACATTTTTCAGACTGGATTTTTTGAGACTGTAAAAATTTTAAATATTTCTTTGTGTGTTTTTCGAAAAAAAAAATACTTTGAATCTCATTTATTAATTCTGATTCAAAAATCACTTCTAGTTAAATACATAAAATATTATGATCCTTCTAATACATTTAATTTGTAAGATTTTATATCCATTTTGAAAAATAAAAAATAGCTCAGATGAAATCATTACTATCAAATTTTTTTCTCAAAATATGGTACCATGCATAATGCATATTACTCCGTACTATGGATCAATATCTCTATTTTTAAATTTCAAACAGTCGATTTGAACCATTCAACATAATCTCCATATGAATAGATAAAATGTACTTATAGATCAAATTTTATATTTTTTAGAATTTTCTTACTATATATTTAGATAGGTAGAATATCACTTGATTCAAAAATTCTAGAGCTTTCAAAAGTAGTGATTTTCTGCCTACCTAAAATAATAGTAAAAAAATTATAAAAATGTAAAATTTAGTATGTACAGTTTTTTTTTTTTAAATAAAGATATGAATTCATAGTATGAACCAATATGTGCTAAGCATAGTAATAATATGGAAGAGAAAAATATCATGTTAATTCTTTTCCTTTCTAACTATGGTTTGTAATCATTTACAGTCAGCGGAGAAGGCCTCAGGACTAGTGGCAATTATACTTGTTGGTGCTGAGGTAGCGAAATCGAGTGTTGAAGGTGTATTCCAATTTTGCTGCAATAATCAACCTTAACTTGGCTGCAATCAATCTCTTTCCTTTACTTGCACTGGACAGTGGGGACCCTCGCTCTGGTTCTAGTTGAAGCGGCAAGAGAAGGCAGGAGGATTCCGAGAGAAGTCGAACAGAGCATCACCTCGATCGTTAGGTGTGTTGTTGGTAGTAATGTTGGGTTTGTTTCTTATTGTTAGAGACACACTAAACATAGATTTCATCAGAGAGATGTTATGATGTTTTTGCAAGGTGTGTGATTGTGACAGTAGCTGAGATTATTTTGTATATAGAAAGAGAGGCTGAATTTTTTTTCTAAAACATAAAACACTTTGGATAAAAAAAAAAAATTTCGGCTTCAAAGTGTGGAATTTGAAATTTTGTCAGATCCTTCTATGCCATCGATAAACTGTAGCACTATTTTATTATAGATTAAAAATGGTTTTCCTGAATTATGGTTAAGATAAAGGTATGAAGGTCTCTCAGCAATTTTATGTTCTCATCCTGTTTTTTATTTTCTTTCTTTGTTATCACTGCTTCTCAGGAGCAAATAAAGTTCAAATTTGTTTCATATGAAGTATGGATTTATACTTAACCCTCTCATTTCATTTCAGAATCTTTTTATGTCACATTGCTGTATTTTTGGCACTTGCAATTGTTTCCGATTCAATAATAATGGAGTTCAAATATGAAATCTACTATTCCAAGTGCTCTACATGATATTATTCATAGTAATTCAAATTGATGTTTGGAAATATTTGTCTGAATTGAATGTTTTGTAGGTGTGTGAATGCATTATTTTTAAAGATGATAATTTATTAACAAGGAGTTAACTTAATATTGTTTTGATAACTGCTAAAAAATAATTCATTATTTTTGAAATAAATCAATTAAAATACAACTTATATTTTATGCATATCATGCTGATTGATAAAAAATTTACCATTCATCATGTGAATTAATTTTTTTTTAACGGTCCATATATTGACAATATTTGGTGAACATGGAATGATATTTAGCACAAAAATTAATGCAAACTAGTTTGCAAGTAAAATGAAAATACAATATATATATATATATTTTTTTGCTTGATTTGAGAAAGAAATATTCAAATTGTCAATTTAGTCCAATTAATCATAATCATCATAATATGCAAATAAAAAAAAAAACAACTTTTTTGGAAATATTAATTATATCTGATTCATTTAGTGAAAATAATAAAAAAGAATAAAAAAGATCCAGCAGTTCTATTTTATAACGAGGAATGATTTTCCTTCCTGAACAAATCATCTAGAAAAAAAAAACTGTGAAACATGTATAAATATTTGAAAAGTGATCCTTTCACCTAGAAAAGTAATCCTTTCCAAATGAATTATTTTACCATCAACACTGTTCTTTTGCAGATTTCAACATTGGCGCCTTTGATTGCTAAATCTATCAAGCATAAACAGAGAACATAAATCAGTTGTTTAGTACTGATACTTGTATATAGTGTGCACCAAATGCTGAAATTAACCAAAAAATATTTGATTAGATAAACCTATATATCTATCAGTTTTGTATTGAACGTTTATGAGTTGGTTAATTATAAAACCAGAATAATGCACAAAAACTAAACTGCTATGCATGTCATGAATCAGAAAATTGTGATACAGTTCTATTTGAGATAGTTGGCCTGAAATAGTTCATCCTTCTTTCATAGTAGATGAAACAGGAATTCAGATCCAGTGAAGTAACTCGAATTTTGGGTTTTAGATCGGCACTATCTGATTCGAATCCGTAACAATTTATTCTGAAGTGGAGCACACACATTCTGAGTGACGGATTCAAATTCCGAGGCGATCTCAAGCAACGTATTCAAATCGGACGGTCCCGATCCTAACCCCAAAAATTGGGTTACTTTAGGGGATCCGGACCCATGAAACAGGGGGTCAAAAACAGAGTAGAACATGCTACTCAAAAACCATCTTCACTTCATTACCGTAAATAATTAGCATAGGTGATTTTAGTATTTGTAAGCTAAATCAATAGATACTGACATTTGGATATGTACCGGATACACTCGTTTCTACCCATTAAATTAATACAAAGCTAGATGAGGAATGAATCAGATATATGGTAGTTAATATAAAGCTAAGCTAGTAAGATCCAGGTGAGGAATTAATTTACCTGAACAAAAGATGCAATGGAAAGAGTAAGCTGCTTCTTGCTGTCACATCATCTTTGACTTGATCTTGTGAAACTGAACGGTGTCTTATTGTCAAAATTCTTGGTTGCATTCTGAAAATCTTATGATGAACAAAAAAACTACAATTCCAGCATTATCCATGTTGCAAATACGTCATCATCTCTCTGTTCCTGATCATTCGATTGGTGCATGTTTGATACGTACACTTTAAAAGAAAAAGATCGTTGATTATCAAATAAACAATGCTTGCTTCACATAAAAATCATACTAAAAAGTAAAATCTTAACACGGAAAAATTATAATTACCCAGCATCAGAGTATATCCTTAGTTTACAGCCTTAGCTGTGATCATAATCAACTAGTGTGCCTTCTTGATTTCTGATAGTCACCTTGGGAATGTGCTTGAATTTGATCCTCTCAGAACCAGTTTCTTCTTCGCTTACAATCTTCGACAGCAACATCTCAGTACAACCGTAGATCTCTAGCTTCTGTGCCATTATTGTGGTCAAGTATTTTGGGAGGGTTTCCATTTCATCTATCCATAAGCTCATCGTCTGTACTTTAAGGTTACCCACAGTTATTAGATTGCCAGCACCAGAAATCCATAGGGACTCCAAGGAAGTAGCATGGTGGGAAAGACCCTCCGGGAGAGATCTCAAATGGGGACACTTTAAAATATATAAAATTTTCAGGTTGGGCATGGCTGGTTGTCCCTTATTCCACTGCCACTCTTTCCAATTTTGCAAATATTCAAAGTGTAGATTCCTCAATTTGGGAAATGCGGGCTTAACAGAACAACTCGTTGTTGTTGTATCTTTGCTTTGGATACCCCCCCCACAAGAACTCTTCTCCTATATTCAAAACTGAATTGGCACTCAAAATAGAGAGATCCTCCAAATTAGGGAGTAGGCCTAATGGTGCAACCTCCTCAAAGCAGTCACAATAACTGATCCATAGATCTTTCAAGTTTGAAAGGTATTTCCCAGAATTCAGCCAATTAGGAAGATGAGTACCGAAGTAATTTTTAATTACAAGATTTTCTACATAAAGTGGAGGACAAAGTTCATTTAAAACATTCTCGGTTGTCATCTTCTTCTCGTTGGTTTGGGAAAGCTGTTGTTCCGGAGTTAAACTAGTGTACTCTAGGGTTAGGTACTGCAACTGATCCTTGCTCAAAAGTTTTGCTTGTTTTGCTAGGTTCACATCGGATACTTCATCCAAACACTGTAATCTAAGAATAGTTAGATTTGATAGAGTTTCTAACTCATCAAGGCTACTGAAGCCCTCCAAGTTGTTCTGATATGGCTTGAATCCAAGTAGTTCAACGAGCTTGTCTAGTTTTTTCAAGCCTGCAGGGATTTTCTCGATGCTTGAATACGAAATATTGAGGAATTTCAGTTCTTGTAGATTGATGATACTTTCAGGGACATGATATAAATTGTAGCAACTTGAAAGATTTAAATATACTAGATATTTGAGGTTTCCAATGGAATTCGGAAGTTTTGTTACCTTTGATTTTTGGACATCTAAGTATTTCAGATGCACGAGGTCACATAAAGAATCTGGTAGTATTGAGAAATTGGACTCCTGAAGATCTAAGATGCGGAGGTTTAGCAAGGCTTTACACAAATCATCAAATCCAATTTCAGGTTTACCACCATGTAATAATAATGTCCTCAACCCTTTTTCTTTTTTAATTACTCCAGTGTTCACCTCATTTCCTTCTATTGATAGCCTTCGTATTTTTTGTGAACCCTCAGCTTTCGCATCACTTACTTCTCGTAATACACAATTCTCATTTTTTCCTAAATGGCGGGTGAAAGACCACAAAAGGTCATGCATTTTAAAAAAACAACGACCATTTATTAATGGGTGAATCTCTTCCAAAAGATTTCGTAGCACCAACTCCTTATAGTGCTCTGTTCCCAAATTCCAAAAATCTCTCTTATTTGGCAAAAAACCTTCTGCTAGCCACATATAAATTATATTTGTTTCCATATACTCAAAATCTTCAGGAAAGAGGGAGCAAAAGATGAAGCACTGCTTCAGAGATGATGAAAGGTCCTCGTAGCTCAAGTACAACGCTCGATGGACATCTTCTGGCAGCCCATCCTTAGACCAAACACTGTTCTTCAGTACTGCTTGCCACTCGCCTATTATTTTGCCCTTCATGTAAAGCACACCACCTATGCTTTTTATTGCAAGAGGTAAACGATCACATTTTTCAACTAGTTGCAACCCAATATCCTTAAATTCTTCGATCTCACTCTCCTCTTCATTTTGAAACACCTGTCACATATATGTCAAGTGTCTTAGAAACTTAAGATGTTTAAACCAAATGGCACACTGATAGATAACAAAAACTATTTTTCAAAGAAAAGAGAGAAAAAAATGAAGATAGAAATCATTGCAACCAACTCATTTTTGAAAGCAGTGCCACCAACTAAAAAGTGGATTTAACACGTGAAACAAAAAGGACGGTATTTTCGTCATTATTTTTTTTCAATAAATTATTTAGGAAGGCCTTTAGTTTTACTAGATTTGAGTCAATTACTGAAACTGGAATTTAGTTTTACTAGATTTGAAATAGAGTAAATAAGTTTAAAACAGAACGCCTGATCTAAAAGAATGCAATTATTTTCAATTAGCTACATCTTACTACAATTATTCTCAATTTCATATATCTCTTTTGTAATGCAGAAATAGCATAATTTCTTATATTTTCTTAAAATCTATGCAATTTTGAGACCACAAATAAGGGGTACTCCTGCAACCGTATAACTATATATGGTACTTATTTATAATGAAAATTTCAAACTAACTATTTACCCAAACAAGGAGAAGATAAATATAATTTATTACATATATTTAAAATTTTATTACTATTAAGATACAAACAATTCATTTTTTTTTAATCTTGGACATATTTGAATTAATTTTCACTGAAAATGGACAAACAAAAAATTTGGATTAATGTTTAAAAACTGTGAATTTGAAAAGCTTCGAGGACTATTTTAGTAGAGCTTGCCAAACGAATAGGGGGGATAACAAAGTAAAATGAAGTTCGAAAAAATCTGTATTAATCAAAACAACCATAGGTATCATAGATCATTGGAATATATTTGTGTCAATAGCATAACTGGTGATGATATAATTGAAATTAAATATGTATTTCTATACTGTTTCAGAGTATATATTGAAAAAAGCTAAAAAAAACGGAAGAAATATTTATCCATGCACAATGAAATACGAGTGTATGCCGTGATTTTTATTTATATCAAAAATTAAATACAAATTACCAAATATACCCACAGAAGTTGTATATTTATAAAAATAGAAAAATTTAATTATTTTTTGTATGTACCTAGAAGTGACTTTTGATCAAGGAACAATAACTCAGATTCAAATAATTTTTTTTTCCAATAACAAACAAATAAATATTTTAATTTTTCTTACATCTGCGAAAAATCTAAATTGAAAAATATTGATCCAGATATTTGTTTTAGTCTTTCAAATAAATCAAATTATATAGTATTCCATCTAATTTGAAAGAAACAAAAGGAATATTTATAATATTCTAATATAAAAAGTAAATAAATTATAATATTTTCTAAAAACAAGAAAATGAAAACAAATTTAAAAAAATCAATTGTCCCACACACATGTAATTTTTTTTTTCAAAAATAAAAAAATTCAATTATTTTCTATATTTACCTAGAATTGACTTTTAATCCGGGATCAATAAAACAGATTTAAAGTATTTTTATTTTTTCCATGAACTCACAAACAAATATTTTAATTATTACTGATAAAACAAATTATATAGTATTCTATCTAATTTCAAATATAGAAAAAAATATTTCTAATATTTTAATACAAAAATATATAAATTACATCATTTTCTAAAAACGAAAAAAAAAGAGATGAAAGCAAATTTGAAGAAATTCCATTGTGTATGACACACTTGCGGAATATATTTTTTAAAAATAGGAAAACTCAATTATTTTCTAGATTTATCTAGAAGTGGATTTTAAACCGGGATTAATAACTTGGATTCAAAGCATTTTTTTTTTCTAATAACACACAAAGAAATATTTTAATTTTTTCTACTGTTGCTAAAAATTCGATCTAAAAAATATTGATTCGGATTATTTATTGTAGTATTTCTAATAAATCAATTATATATTATTTTATCTAATTTCAAGAAACAAAAATAATATTTCTAATATTTTAATACAAAAAGTAAATAAATTACATAATTTTCTAAAAACAGAAAAAAAAAAATCAAACTTAAAATGAGAACCAGCCAATTATTGGCCGGTTTCTATTAAAAATTAAGAACTGGCCAGTTTGGATATTTTTATAAATATCCTACTTTTGAGGACATATTTGATAATTTATATTTGAATATAAATAAAAATCACGGCAGTATGTGCATTAGAACGCATAGACAAATCCACGTTTATGTCATGTACCATAAATGAAATGGTCATGTGCTTACTTTCCTTTTACCCGTCGTTCCCACAATTCATCAAATGAAAAAAATATTATATGAAAAATAATGGAATCGATCACCTGTTTTTGGATAAAAGACAATGCTAAGTTTTTAAAGCAATAAATAAATCATAACCTAGCCAAAGTAACAAGGCTAATTATAAAGCTAGGCCATTCATTACCATTACCTGTTTTTTTAAGAGACACCAGCCATCCTGAAGAGATAGCTTCTCCACACGATGCAATTTTGATGCCCTCATGCCGTTCGCAACAGTTTGAATCCTAGTGGTGATAAGTAACCCACTTCCATGAGCTCCTCTACTCATAGGAGCATGTAACCAGTTGTTCAAAACTGCTTGACTTTTTTCCCAGACATCATCAAGAACAAAAAGAAACTTTTTATCCTGAATGAGGCTCTCGAGCAAAGGCACCAGCTCCGATATTTCCTTGCGGGCACCGTGCTCACCTCCTACCTCTCGGATCATACACTTCAGCACTTCTTCTTCTTTCACCTCTTTCGAGACACAAACCCAGATTTTTAACAGGAATCTGTCCTTAATTTTCGGATCATTGAAGATCCTTTTTGCGAGAGTGGTCTTCCCAATTCCTCCCATCCCCACAATAGCACAAACACGAAGATTTTCATTCACATCACTCTCTTCTTCAGTCAGCCAGTTCACTAACATCTCAGCATCTTTTTCAATCTTCTCTCCCACAATATCAGCTAACACAACCGAGGGATGGGTCTTGCGACTGATGACCGAATCCACTCGGCTACCTTGATCGAAAGTCCAACAAAAGACTTGTGCTTCGGTTAAACCCAAATTAGCCTTACTCTTGGCAATCTCCTCTAGCCTCAAATTGATATCTTTGATTTTGATACCAATTTCATGTGCAAATACCGGGTTGCGGAAGCAAGACAGAAAATGGAAGCCACAGTGAGCATTCGAAGAGGAACTGGAACTGGAGGCAGCACTGCATTCCTTTACCTTGATTTGACAGAGGTCAATGACTTCATCGGCATCATACATGACATCCTTGAGCTGCATCAGCCACCGATCGATGGCACTGCTCTTGCTCTGCTTCCTCTCTGCATCAGCAATGACACATTGGATGTCACGAATGGTGTTGTTGAGCTTCTCAATCTGGCCAGGGATGCCCAGCAGATTGCCCACCTCGTCCTCCACCATTTTCACGAGAAGATCGGTAAACTTTGACAAGAAGGCATCAAGTATCATCGCCATATTTGTTTTGAACGAGAGCTACAGCTTGTGGTAAGAAGGGAAGAGAAAATGGAATGGGGAAAGTTGGAGAATCTGGATGTGGAACTATTAAGAGTTGGAGGGATGGAAATGAGCTCTTTTGGCACAAGCAAGCAAAATGAAGACAATCAGCTTTTGGCACAAGCAAGCCATGTGAAGCCGTTGGTCCCATGTGGTGCATTATTTGAAGGTTTTGTCCTTTTGTTCAATTAATTATTCGTAAAAGTAATTGTTGGTAAAAGTAAGTAACCAGTTACCGTTTTTTATAATTTTCATTGGTAGGAATTAATGACTTCATTATTTATAATTTTACTTAATTAATTGTTCAAAGACAACGATGGATACTTTTTTATTTTGAGGGTAAGGTGGCAATGCTATCTTACAATTTTCATTGATTAAAAAAATATTTACTTCTCCTTAAATCTAAGAACGACAACTCGTAAAAAGGGAAGAAAAATCAAAGACAGCATGTATGTGTACAGCAGATTATCATGTGAAAACATGAACGCATAAATGTTCTTGTTACGCCAAGAAAAAAAAAATTAATAAAATAAAAATATATACATAGATAAATAAAATTAGAACGTTTAAAACAAGTAAACGTTGGTCTGAATTTTCGAAATAACCAAACTTAATATAATTTTGAAATTTATACCTCATATAAATTGGGACAAGATACAATCTTTTATGCATGAATATTGGTAAAATTCCTTCTTTTAAGAATATCCAACACTTGAGGGTTTATTTAGAAAAATTGCCAAACACAAGTCCCTTTCTCTCTCTCTCCCTCCATCCCATCTCTATTTTTGCTGCCCCCTTTCGTGTTCCACCAAAAGAAAAGAAAGAGAGAGAGGGATCATCTCCTCTCTTGAAAATTCATCAAAGAAATTGAAGAATCTCTCCATAATAGTCATCTAATATCTCCATTGGTACTCATTTTCTCACCCTTTTTCTCCAATTCGAAATTTATCTCCATTTTCTAGGGTATTTTCTAGGGTTTGCTCAAATCTGAATTTTTTTTGTATAAATTGTGAGTAATCTACCTCCATTAAGCTTCCATGTTGTTAATTTAGTACTTCCTTTCTTAATGTCACCTAAATCACGACTTTCTCGTTAGGGTTGGTTTCAAATTCGAAATTTGGAGAAGAAATTTTGATTAGTTTAGTTCAATCCGACCAACAAAGGTATTGATTGGTAATGTCCCCTCTTTCTCTTGAAAATATGGAATTGATTTTGGTTTTGGTTAATCTAGGGTTTGTATAATTGGAGAAAATATAAAATCTGGGAGAATCTGGAAAATCTGGAAAATCTGGAAAATCTGGCAATTTTTCATTGGTTGCGGACCGCAATGGATCTTGTTGCGAGCCGCAATAGATAAGTCGTCTGAAGGCTGGAGAGATTATGCATGGGTTGCGGACCGCAATGGATCTTGTTGCGGGCCGCAAGAAATGAGTCAGAGCCTCTGGAAAAATTGGAGATTGGTTGCGGGCCGCAATGGATCTTGTTGCGGGCCGCAATAAAAGTATAACTGAATTAATAAAGCTTAAGTACGCATATCAATTGTCGAACAAAGATTAAATCAATTATGCATGATTGAACTAGGTGTAGGCTCTGTTGAGCAAGAGTTTGCGGGACCTTTCGAGACGTCCGAACCATAGGGACGCAATACGCTCTTCATAATCAGGTGCGGGGTTCTTGGACTTGTTTGATGTTTCATTTTCAGAAATTAAATTCTTTTTCGATTGTCATGTTGTATGTTTGATTGTTACATTTTTGGACGGATTGCATGTTTGATTGTTGCATAATTGAAATTGTGTGAATTGTTTGCATAACTCAATTTGGTTAAAACCAAATTGTGTGACATGGTTGATTTGGATATTCGTATGGTTGTCATCTTGATTATGTTCTTATGATTTGTTTATGATTGAAAGTCACCACAAAGTGATGATTATGGAATTATGTGAATAAATTTGCAAAGTCTGACCCGCTGGGCGAGCAGACGGAATTATGTGAATGAATTTGCAAAGTCTGGCCCGCTGGGCGAGCCGACTTTGATCCCAGGAACCTATTGGCCTTAGGTGATTGGCCCTCATGGTGTCCCAGTACCGGTTGGGACGAGGGGTGGGTGACTATATGTGTGTGATTGATTGTGATTGTGGCTGACTTGTGTGCAATGTCTATGGCTCGAGGGCATTACCCTGCGTGGTAATGTATTTGAACGGTCAATTGAATATTACGACATTCTGAATGATTTCATGTGAATTTTCATTATATGACTTGGAACCAGACTTTATTAATGGTTAAGCTAAAGCACTATAGATGAGTGTCAGATAAAGGGTCCAGCTCGGTGGAACGTTTGTAGGTGCCAGTAACCCTACAGATGAGGGTCAGATAAAGGGTCCAGCTCGGTGGAACACCTGTAAGTGCTACCAGCCATAATAAGATAAGTTAGGCCAAAAATGTGTTTGTTTGAACTTCACCTTGGAAATTCCGTAAACTGTACTTCATTTGATTATTTGTTGTCGAACATATGCATATACTTATATATTGTTAAAGAATAGCTAATGTGCTTTTGTATGGATTTCATTTTTGAATATGGAATCTTGATTGCAAGTCCAATAACTCGATTGTGGCAAATTCGCACTGAGAATTATATTCTCACCCCACCCTTTTGGGTACCTTTTACAGGTTCTAGTGCGGTTGATCCTGGAGAGGCACGCAAGTAGTAGGCCCTTGGTATATGTCACCATATTACCTTAGTGATTATTTTGGTTATTGACTAGAGGGCATATTTTGTTGTGTTATATGGCTCCTTATGTACCTTATGGTTGGTATCAATATGAGATACCTTTTGTATGTTATACTTTTACCAGATATTTTGTACTTGGACTATTATAAATAGATTTATTTTATGCCTTTTTTTGTGTTATGATGAGTGTATTTTTAATTGCCTTGTAAGCATACATGGGGTTTTATGTTTACGGCAGGGTCCTGTCACTATTTATGGCCGCGGGGTGTGACAGTTCTTCCCCGCAGCACTGAGAAAATTGATTTAATAATCAAAAGATAGTTCTACTGGCTTTCGGTGTTCTTTCCTTTTAATTTCTTGAATAATTATTTTCATCCCCGCACTACAGCACCCGCACTGTACAATAAAGACATGATGTGTTATGGTCCCCACTAATTACTTGGTTCGTCATTTTCAGTCTCCACATTCATCCAGCATTAGCATTTATAAATATAAATACTTACAAGATAAGAAATTGATACTTACAAATAAAATATTAATACTTGTGTGCGTCACATGATATTATCACTTTCTTTTTTAGTCTCCAATGGTCCTGCGACAACCTTCCTCAAATGAAGTAGTGGGGACTCCACATGTCTGCATCAACTTTCCCCAATCGTCCATGTTTCAACCTTCTTCTAACAAATATAATTGACTACATAGATGTAAATATTTCAATGCATGTATATAAATCTTTGTATAACCTAATATTAATATTTTCAGATGTTGTCTAGTGTAATATATTAATATGTAAAAAACACTTGCAATATTCTATAACAAAAATAATTGACCACATAGATATAAATACTACAATACATAGATATAAATACTTAGAATACTTGATATTAATACTTTTGGATATCATTGAGTGTCATATGTAAAAAATACTGCAAGTGTATATATAAATACTTGTGTGACAACGAACTTGAAAGTACGTTATCATGGATCTCATTTGAAAGAGAAAATTGCATAAAAGACGTTGATGGTTTTAGATTTACAAAATTTCTCATAAATCGTTAGAAATATGGACGAAAATGAACGGAGAAAAAACCCACCTCTAGAAACGTGAATGATCCATTATCTAGTTTGAGTAGTCCCCACCATGCATTTATAGTGTGAGTACTTTGAGAAATTTAGATGGAGAAATAATTATTTATGTAAAAGTTGTTCATCTCATAGATATAATACTTCCGTGTATAGATATTAATACTTTGGAAAAAAAAATTTAGTCCTAAAGTTTTTGCGGCCCCCCAAGTTGTTATGATAGTTGTAGAAATTATGGTGCGGGTGCAGTGCGGATACTGTAGCGCGGGTACTGATATCAGTTTCCTAATTTCTTTACCAAAGTGGAGAATATATGATATTCTATACTGGATCAAAAGTTAGTCCTCTCTTTCGATGTTCTTTCATTTTTAATTTCTTTAGCTCTGCCTTCTTGCTGAATGAAATTTGAGCAACAAATTTCGTGCGGGAGCAACTTTGTACTGACAAAAATTTGGTGCGCATACCCAGTTCATGCATTCTAGGTGTGCCTCCGCAGTCTGCGCATTCTTGGTGCACATTCCCAGTCTGCGCACCAACTTAATTTGGTGCGCAGACTGGATCTGCGTGGTTGGTATTATGTGAATTAGTTGGGTATGGGTGGTGTTTGTTTAAAATTGATTTCATTGAGTGGTAATTAAAAATATTTCGACAAATTCAATATATGTCCATCAGCCTTCATTAAGATAATGAAATGACCTTTGTTTAAAATTATGGATGGCATTGTTTACTTTTAAAAATAAAAAAGAAAAAAAAAATCAAAAGCAGCATGTAACAGATTATCATCTGAAAGAATTTAGAGTATGTCCGATGCCCATCGGATCTACCTTGTACGATGGATGTAATGACCATTCGATTGCATCAAGATTCGTGCAAAGTATATTGACACCTGTGCAAGTCTGTTTCAATTTCTTTACTCACATATCTAAATACTAATTGTACGGTGTTAGAGCTAATTAAACCTAAAAGTAGGTCCGATGCCCTTCGGACCTACTCGTATCTCCATGTGAAAACATGGACGCATAAATGGTCTTCCCCAAAAAGTTGGCAGCACTGAGGAAATAGATTTAATAATCAAAAGATAGTTAGTGCTTGCTTTCGCTGTTCTTTCCGTTTAATTTCTTTACAAGTGGAGAAGATGTGATAATTTTTTTTTTTTGGTAAATGACAAGATGTCACGTTCCGAATCATAGCAAGGAATTAGCTCAAAATTTCTTTACTCCATTTGTCCCTCATCGACCTTTAGCTTTTTGCCTTCACCATATTAGCTCAATATTTTTTATATTTAAAAAATAGTAATAAATTTTAAAATTCTAAAAAGATAACAGAACTTTTTTCCATGAACACATCAATTGTATGTGGTTCCTTCCTTAATTCGCTAAGGAATTGCATTTTTTTTGTACAATTCCTTATCCTTTCAAAACATTGCATAGTTCGTCACAAAAGCATACTGCCTTCCCTGCGTTTCTTAGAATTATTTCCTGTAATGGAACACTTCAATTCTTAATTAACATTCGAACAATTATATTTTAATTTGAAAATTCAATTAAAAAAAATAAGTAAAATAAATAAATTTGCATGTTGACCATTAGTTTGGACTATGAATCAATTTATTGACAACTAATTTGTTAACAGATAATTTATTATAATCAAATTGATTAATTTGGAACTTGAAAAAAAATCCAGCAAAAAAGTGCAAAAGAAAATTCGAACATTAAGACGTAATTAACAATTATTTCTGAAAGATAATCTTTATTGTATAAATATTTGGTAGCGTCGACCAATCTGGATTGTCGATAAGATATCAAACATTGTTGATCTGTATCAATTTAACTACAATTTTGGTAGGCTAACATTTTTACCATGCACTAGTATATTAGTTTTCATGTACTAACTTAATTAGAGAGAATACCAAATGAAGTTTCCTTTCTAACAAATTCTAGTCCTCTGTTCCTCTCACTCCGAGCTCTACTCTTTTTCTGTCATTGCCTAACAATATTTCTTTCTACATATCTCAAGTTGAATATACGTCAATCAACCATAATTAAGATTTTAAATCACCTCTGTTCAAAATTTTAAATAAAACAGATAACATTATCAACTCTTTTTTATCTAAAAAAAGGAAGAGAAATCAAAAGACAGCACTCCAGCAGATAGATTTAACAATGAAAAAATAGTACCTTTCGCTTTCCCTTGTCTTTCTTTTTATTTTGTTTAGCAAAGTGGAGAAGATATGATATTTTATTTTTCTGGTAAATGACAAGATGTGACATTCCAAATCATAGCTAGGAAACTTCATTGTTTTCTACTTTCACATTTAAAATAGAAAATCATTTGTTGAGAAGCCACACCAAATAAGATCGGAATTTTTTATATTTAGGAAAATAATAAATATTTTTTAAAAACCAAAAAAGATAGCAAAATTTTTTTAATGAGCCACATCAATTATATGTAGTTCCTTCACAAATTCGGTACGGAATTGCATATATTTTTGTACGATTCCTTATCATTTCAAAACGTTGCATAGTTCATCACAAATTCACTACAGAATTGCCTTCTCCTATGGTTCTTAGAGTTATTTCCTGTAGTGGAAACCTTCAATTCTATATATTCTAACAATATATTTTAATTTGGAAATTAAATTCGACAAAATAAGTAAAATAAATAAATTGGTGACCATTAGTTCGGACTATGAAATTGACAACTAATTTGTTAACAACTAATTTTTTATAATCAAATAAATTAATTTGGAACTTGAAAAAAAATAGCAAAAATATGCAAAAGAAAATTTGAAAATTAAATAGGTGTAATTTTTTATTATGACCTTATTCCAGAAAGCTTCCATAAAAATATATATTCCTTACATGGTGTACTCTGTAATGGCCATTTTAGAACTAAAAAAATCATCCAAAGGTCAAAAATTGTTGTTTAATTTTTTTTATTATAGGCAGTTGTGTATTTTCTTTGTATTTGAAATCGAAACAGTCCATTTAATGGAGTTTAAAATCACAACAACAATTTAATATAATAAATTAATAATTAATTAATGTAATTAAACACTTTTAACATTGGGTGAAACTGCTTGGAATTTAAAAATACATATATTGATTGATAATATAGTGTTGTCAAGCTTCTCAATCTGGCCAGGGATGTCCAACAGAAGATCCACCTACCCCCGCACCATTTCCACGAGAAGATCGGTGAAGTTTGATAAGAAGGCATCAAAGATCATTGCCATTTTTGTTTTGAACGAGAGCTACAGCTAGTGGTCAGGGAAGAGAAAATGGAATGGGGATTATTTGAGCCATGTGCCATCTGATGGGTGGGTGGCGTTGGTGCCATGTGCCATGTGCCTATTTGAGGGACGTAGGGACAGTATTATTTGAGCTTCGAGATTCGTGCAGATTGTATTTGAACAATTGAGATATTCCAAAAAGTCAACCAAAGTTTGAGTTATCTGAGAGGATGCGAAGTCAGATCAGCACTCTCATGCACAGTCTGACCCGCGATGAGAGGATGCATGAGTTCTGGGACCCTGTTCCCTCTCTGACTCCACTTCCCCATGCGCACGTTACCTTCCATATTTCCAACAAATTATCATATACCAATGTCCCCACTATAGTTTCCTTGTATATATTAATCGACGAATATTACATAGTTTCCTTGTATATATTAATCGACGAATATTACATATAGGTATATCTATTATTCATTTATTGCAAACAATTATTAATTATTAGATGATAGATCAAATATGTTAAGGTTCCTTTCGGTGACAACAGTCCGAATTTTTTTTTTTACGACGCCTCAATTTTTTTTAAATTAAAGACCACCGTTGTGGGATTTTGTACAATATTGACACTCCCGCATAATCATTGTGCGCACCCACTCAGCTTGGGTCCGCACAACGCTTTTGCGCACCCACTCCGGATCCGCAAAATAGTTAGGCGCACCCCCGGATCCGCACAGTAGTTTTGCGCACCCAAAAAAAAAATTATAAATTCAGTTTTGTCGAAACTATTTTCATTTCGCGTAAGTCCGCAAGTCCGCACAACAAATCATCGAAGCACCAGATGTATTTTCTTTTTCAGTTCTTTATTTTTTTTAAATTATTTATTTTACATTATTATTTTTAAAATTAACAGTAAATTTATTAATTGTTAGGTTTGTTCAATTCAACTAATTATGATTGTAATTGCTTGTTATTTTGGTGGTGAAGTTTTACACGGGCTAAATGGTGCTTATTACAGTACTCAACCTGCAAAAATGTTCAATATCATGCCAGATTTAGATTTTAGAAGTATAACTAGAGAAATGTACCAGCAAGTTGGCATTGATCCAAATTATTATGAACTGGTAATTTCCGCAAGGATCAATATTGGTCAAGGCAACCAAACTTGATTCCAATAGCTCCCGGTACAAGACAATAATAGCTGGGGGTTGTATACCCAAATGACAATGAATTTGACCACTCCTTTCAAGTTCCTAGAGTTATATATTGTAGCCAACTCTAGACAGAATCCCAGACGTAACCCAAACCAAAACACCAGAAATAACCCCAGACAGAACACCAGACCTATGCCGCAAATGACACAGGGTAGGGTTATTGAGCAATCTGTGACGGGTCCTGTACAGGCCCTAACTTTGGGGAGTACTAGTCGGTCCTCATCTATAGGTGCTAGTCCTAGTCGGGCCCAATCTGAGAGGGGACGTCATAGTACTAGCTCTAGTCGGGTCCAACTTGAGAGGGGACGTCCTAGTACTAGCTCTAGCCGTGCCCAAACTGACCGGAATCGATCTCCAACTCCGGAACCGCTTTATTATGCTGAAAATCTAGATGAAGATCCCGAAGAGCGGAAGGCAGAAGAAAATTGGGAGGCCAGTGATGGCGGAGGGGCAACTGATTTCAGTGATGTGGATACAAATTTTCCTGTGCTTGGTAGACGACAGTGGCAGGTATCGGGTGGTGCAAGAAGACACCCGTTCGAGCAATTTCATGACACATCGGAGTTTGAAGAAACTGACAGCTCTTTTTTCATCAATATAACAGAAGTATTTATTAACAACTATAAAACCCACAAGAACCTGTCATATTAAGCATTCAACTAACACATAAGTAGTATTCATCTTGATACAAGAAGTATTCATTTCTAAGAATTGAATTGTACATAGCTTAAAAAGTTAAAAATTCAAATTCTCTGAAGCCAATTGTCAAACACCTTTTGTGCATACCCTCTCTGCACAAATGACTGTACATGCATTCTTTTCAATCCCACCACCATTCAAAAGTTCCCAAATCAAACTGAAGAAATACCTAACGAACCCAAATACCAGCAAAAGTTCCCAAATCAACAAATTATTATTCTTTAATTGATGAACTCAGAAGGATTTGAATGTTACCAATATTGACACCAAAATCTAAGCTGCTCGATGTGGCCGGGTCATTGCTCAACAATCTGAAAGCACTCGTAAGCTGGGAATGACAACCTAAAAAATTCAATTCAGAATCAAATTCACCAACTTGAAATAAATTGCTTATGTAATTTTGTTTTCAGTTTAACAAATTCAAATTATAAACTTACATGAGTAGTTTTATTTAAAAAAATCACCGAACATCTTGGTTAACCAAATCAAAAGGAAGAAATTCAGCACAAAGGAAGAAATTAAGCACATATATCAGGTAAGGTTGACAAATCTAGTATCACATCCCTTTCTTCTCCATTTTCTTCACTTCAATAGAGAGCGGGTGTGATCGGAACCAGAAAACAAGAGACAATTAGCCTTTTGACTTTCCAATTGAGTTGAGTTGACTGGTGTAAAGTGGCCATTATTTCACGCATCAAACATGCACAACTCAAGCAATAACTAGAAAAAAGCTACCAATTCTCTGAGTTTTGTCAAATAACTCAAGCACTCACCCTTCCACTTAACTTCCATCAAATCAAGGCCTACCTAGACTCGATGAATGACTGTTCTTCTTCAAGTCGGAAAGGAAGTGGTAACTGTCTGAAAAATTGTTGCACAAGTAATCCCTGATCTCAACTCCAGCTTGGTCGAGGTGATCTCCGATCTGGTATGGCACAACTGGCGCTTTCGCCGGGGTGGGAGGCCACATGAACGGAACTGTATACGTGATGATCTGTGACTGGATGAATCCGGTGACCTCCCTGCTCAACCCTAGAGGAAGGAGAGAGATCGGAACGGGGGAGACGGGCGATCTGCGCTGGAGCCTCCAGAGTGAACACGGCGGCGCGAGGATCTCACCGCAGGGAGGTTGATCGGAGCAGCCATTTGCTTTTTTTTAGCATTTTCTTTTCTAATCGGGTTTTTAAAATGAAGAGATGGATCGGGAAATTTATAAAAGGTCAAACCTATACCGTTAGATTTCTGTTAGAAAGTGGATAAGGTAAGTTGCGGGGATATTACGGGGACAGAAGGATGGGGGAAATTAGAACGTCCCTAATCAAAATTATTTATAAAATTACACCAGGAAATAGGTGCCGAAGAAAATCTTAAAAATAGCTATAACTGTAATACAGGTAGTTTTCCTTCTCAAGTATGCATTACCACATGGTTTATGCTATGTGTATACAAAGGATGTTTAGGTGAGCCTTCTTCCTAATTTTATCATTCATTTCTTCTTTCGTTCTCTTTTTTCCACCCTGCGTGTTATGTCTTATAAAGTATGTCATTTTTTCCAACAAGTTTAAGAACTAGTTAGAGAAGTGGATGTTCAGAAAGAATATAACAAAAATTTCCACTTGCTATAATAAGAATTAGATATATAGTGAATTATTAAACAAGTACTTGCATTTATTTTCTTGTTAAAATTTAGATTATACAATGTTTGTATACTGTGAAGAACCGCGTTCATTCATCTTAGAAGTAGAACAATCCGAAAGCATAGAATGGATGCAAGGAAGGTTCCTAGATATTAGAAAATTGTAATAAATGGAAACATAGATTAATTTCTAGGTAGGAAATTCCCACTCGTGGCATGAGCTGCATGTATTCCATCGTAGTTGCATGCATGAGCCCATGCAGTTCCCTCTTTTCCCAATACTATAAATACTCTATACCAAGATAGATATTTTTTGATCTCATAGCTCGCTTAGCTAGAGGCGGAGCTAGAAAATTTGAATCGATGTGGGCTAATCTATAAAATATAATATGTCAAAAATAAAAAATAGTGTGGTTAGTGGGAATTGAACTCATAACCTTACAAATACCAAATAAAACTCTTAATTACTAGACCATATGTACAAATTTGTTATTTTATGTGGGGTCTAAACTATATAAAAGTTCAAAATAATAAAAAAATTAATTTAAATTTTATATACATAATTAATTATTTTAAAATTATAAGGTTGCTTAGCACTCTTGACATACACGTAGATCCGCCCCTGCTTAGCTATTGCAATTAATCTGCGGACACACACTGTAGAGGCTTATCCTACAACTATGACAATGATGGTTACAACAATGACTATGATGAGGACTGTAAATATTATATATCATGATGAACATGTTCGTCTAGTTATTGTTCGGCATGTTTGTCTATGGACAAATCCTACCCGTTCAATTAGCAGCCCTATTTGAGAAAGAACCTGGGTCAGGGAAATAATGTTGAGAAAGGACCTCCTAATATAACAAGTTTCTTGTTAAAATATTCCCATTGTGAAATAAGGTAATGTCCGAATTTAATCCAGCCGGCTTCAATAAAAGCATGGAACGTTAGATAGTGTACCCGATGGGATCAGAATATGTTAAAATAAACAGATAGAACTTTCGCTATGATGCTATTATTAGCACACAAATGATATATATTTGTGAATTAATGTTATATATATTTATTATAAATTATTTTTATAAAATCGAGAATATATCCAGCCCAATTTTTACCAACTGCATGTTATTTCTAAGTGGTCCAAAATTTAAACATAATTATTTCTTAAATTATTTTGGGAAATTGTGTGGCAATGGAGCTCGAACTGCTCTTTCTCTTATAGTACTTTTTTTTTCAATTTAAAACTACACTTGTAGGCTGCACAAAATGAATTTAATCAGAGCTAAATGCAATCATCAAAATAAGCATACATTCCTCCTAGGTAATTAATCAGAGCGCGCGCAAGTTGTTGAGCGGAAACCACAAATTAAAAACACACAAAGAAAACATCTACAATACAAAAACGATTTGCGATATTAAGCTAGCCTTGGCTAACAGGGAAAAAAGTTGAACATATTCTGCTCAACTATAGGGGAAAATCATTATTAGCAACAGTTTTATTACAATACCAAGAAGAACTTGTAACTACTTTTGTGAATCCCTTGTAGGGGCGGAACTAGAAAATATTGATAGGGTGGCTAAAAATTAAAATGCACAAATTGTGGTAAGTGAAAATTGAACCCATGTTCTACACAATCAAAACTACATAAACTCTAACCACTAGACTACAAACAAACATGTGATATTTATGAGGGAGCTGGACTATATAAATTGTTTCACTAAACATGGCTCATAATACCCAGTTAATTGTCCAAACTGGCCTAATTTAAGTATGGGGGATTCCCAGATCGACTCATCTGTATTTAGCTTAGTATATTAGAAACTTTTTTTCAATTTCTTTCTTTATTTAGGAAAAATATAAAGGGATGAGAGATACTTCATAATTCAAATGAGTTAAGTTAATCTTAAATAAGATTAAGACATTCTCCGAAAAAAAGAAATTGATCAAAAAAGGAGGTAAGTGAAGTGATAGAAAAAGAACCTTTTTCTTTGTTAGCCCTATCTATAAGAGGAGAACATATGAAAAATGTAACCGATTCTTTCGCTTTCTTGGGTCACTGGTCATTAGCCGGGACTTTCGGGTTTAATACTGATATTTTAGCAACAAATCTAATAAATCTAATTGTAGTGATTGGTATATTGATTTTTTTTCGAAAGGGAGTGTGTCACTAGTGGAAAAATGACTTTCAGTATCGCCATAATAGTATCGGTTCTTTGAATGACGTGATACAAAATACATTTAGTATCGGTTAATAAAAAATAAACGATACAAAAAATATTTTGTATCGGTTCCCATAAATCTCCGACACAAATAATACACTTTTTGTATCGGTTCCTTGCTAATGAACCGACACAGAAGTTTGTATCGGTTCCTTGCTAATGAACCGACACAGAAGTTTGTATCGGTTCCTTGCTAATGAACCGATACAAAAGAAGCCATGTTTGTATCGGTTCCTTGCTAATGAACCGACACAGAAGTTTGTATCGGTTCCTTGCTAATGAACCGATACAAAAGGAGCCATTTTTGTATCGGTTACTAGTAGAGAACCGATACAAAAATTCTGTGTCGGTTCATTAGCAAGGAACCGATACAAAAGGTATATTATTTGTGTCGGAGATTTGTAAATAACCGACACAGATTGTATACAAAAAAAAAAAATTTCAAAATCAGACTTCCGTATCGGTTCTTTGTAATTAACCGACACAGATTGTGCCAGAGCACGTCAGCAATCCGTGTGACATTCTCAGAAAAGATTGTACACCGTTCGATGTCCATCGCCAAAAAGCATCTTGTCCGTCCATCCACTATCAAATCCGTGTGACATTCTCATCTCCTTCCCCATCGATTCAAACCAAGACCTCCTCTCCTTTTTTAAACCCCAATTCAAATCTATTTCATTTTCAAATGTTTTCTTTCCGTCCATGGCGACCGAGAATGAAGAGGAACTCCACAGCTCTTCCCCCATACCCGAGGTATAGTATCATCCCTACTTTCTTCCATTCCTGTGCATGCTTCACGAAAAGGGGCGTAACTTTCGATCCGTCCGTCGGATCGGACTGAAATTTTACGGGCTCAGATTCGCGATCCGAGCCTTCCTTCATGGACTTTTGGTCCTTTCTTTACAATTTTAGAGTTTTTAGGGACTTTTAGCACATTTTATTGGAGGACTTAACACTGTCTTTGCAGGCGATATTCATAATCCCACTTTTAATGTATGAAATCTAATCAATCGGAATCGGCGATACACAAACAACAAACAAAAAAAAAAAAAAAAAAATTACAGTGTCGGTTCCTTGTGATAACCGACACAAATAACACATACTGTATCGGTTCCTTGTAATAACCGATACAAAAACTCAAAAATAGTATCGGCTGTTTAGGTTGAACTGACACAAAAACCCAAAAATAGTATCGGTTTGTATTAATAACCGATACAAAAACTTCAAAATAGTATCGGTTTCTATGAATAACCGACACAAAACGTACTTTTTGTATCGGTTGACAAACCGATGCGATTAGTCTTGCGGTATTTGTGTCGCTATCGCAATGTCGCCCGATGTCCGACACCGATATGTCTTAATAACCGATACAAAAAGTACTTTTTCCACTAGTGTGTGCGAGTTGTTTATTTCGAGAAAAAGTTGGATTCATCCGGCTTCACTTCCTTTTATTTTTGGAAAAGGGTGTATGATCTCGACGAATTACTTCTGAATAAATTCAGAAATCATATGTAAGAACTATAGCATTTCGTTATTCATTGGTGAAATAACTTTGATTCTCTATCAAAACCAATCAAAATAATTTGAGATCTTTAACATGGTTAATGCTAAACTGCTTGAAGTACAGGCAAAATGGTACTCTTTCTACGACTACGTTAGCCACGACTACGTTAGTATCCAAATGGTTTTAAAATGTTATAGCACTGACCTCTTTTTAACCATATGATCTTAAATAGATGATGCAAATATTTGTTTGAGAGATTGTTATTCCTTTTAAAATATGTTCATTTAGAAAATATATATTGATTTTATACCTTATTAAAAAAGTAGTAAAAGATTTAACAAAATATATATATAATTTGATTTTCATTGAATAAATATTTTTATATGAGGAGCATGTTGAAGTGTTGGAATAGAATTTTTGAAATTTTAAATATAAAATACAAGAATGTAAAACACCATTGGAGCACTAAATTTGCGCTGTAAAAACACTTTTTTGTGTTATTGACCTGAGAAGACTAAGTTGCCACTATTTTTCTGTCCCACTTCTCTGTCTTTACGACTTGGACTCAAAAGTCATTACCTGTTTAATTACATAACATTCAAAGACCAAAGACATCAATTGATGCTCGTGCAAATTCCCTTTTCTGTCCTTTACCTAACATTCAAAGAAATCCCATTACTGTATTTTTTTTTTTTAAAAGCAAATGTTTCTTATTCAATATTAAAGGAGCGTAAATAAGAAATCTACTATTTATTTAGCACCAAAAACCTTATTTTGCAACGGGAATCTTCTTCCAAGAATGTTTTTATTTACTATTTAGTGTCTCTACTTGTAGCTAACAAGAACAATAATTAATTATAACTTTAAAAAACAAAGAAGGTACGCTATATAAGAATATATAAAGATTGCCCAATGGTAAAAGAACTTTATTTGCGCGTTCTACTAATTTTGTGGTTTTCTAGAGGTAAAGATTGCGTATTGTGACTTTAGATGACTCAATCAAATTCAGATATTAGGTACATTTAAAGTCATGCGCGTTCCTCTAATTTTGTGATTTAATTTCTTAGTTTTTTTTTTTTTTTTTTAATTCTTTTGTATAGTCCTATCTCGTATTATATTATGTAATTGTATTTCTCTTTGATCAATGTACCTTATGCGTTGTTTATAAATTACAAGGAAACAACTACCTCGCAAAATAGCAATAGCAAGGATATATAGATCTCTATTAGTACGGGGCCTTGGTCGAATATGGTCTGATTGCACTTCAGGGTCAAATATTGTTGTAATATATACCAGTATATCACTCAATACTTGATAGCCAAAAATTGTTGTAATATATACCAGTTTTTTTACGTCGAGAGAGTCAGGAAAAGATATAGAAGCCGAAATAAGAAGCTATTTATTTTGACCAGTATTTTTTTAACTAACATAATCTCCCCTATATATTATTATTTTGACAAAACCACTTTATATATTATTAATTAAATTTTGGGCTAATTTTCTTTTGAACAAATTTTCATTCACAATTTTTTATGTTGATTTGGTATGTTGTTCACGGGGACAAAACTAGATATAACTCCCATTATGATCATATGAGAAACTTTATTTGTAAATATTTCCTATTTTACAGAAATCACATCTCTCTTTTAATATTTTCGGTAACTTGTAAATGTTTCCTATTTGATAATAATGGAGCATAAATATGAAATCGTCCTAATTGATATTCCAAGTGAATGTCCGAATTTAATTAATCTAGCCGGCTTTAATAAAAGCAGGGAACGTTAGATAGTGCGCGTACGCGATGGGATTAGAATATGTTAAAATAAACAAATAGAACTTTCGCTATGATGCTATTATTAGCACACAAATGATATATTATTTGTGAATTAATGTTATATATATTTATTATAAATTATTTTTATAAAATCGAGAATATATCCAGCCAAATTTTTACCAACTGCATGCTATTTCTAAAATTTAAACATAATTATTTCTTAAATTATTTTTGGAAATTGCGTGGCCATGGAGCTCGAACTGCTCTTTCTCTTATAGTATTTTATTTTCAATTTAAAAATACACTTGTAGGCCGGACAAAATGAATTTAATCAGAGCTAAATACAATCATCAAAATAAGCATACAATCCTCCTAGTCAACAGGTAATAAGAGCGCAAGTTATTAAAAAGGTAGTAAAAGATTTAACCAAAAAATATATATATACATAAAATGTGATTTCCATGAATAAATATTTTTATATGAGGAGCATGTTGAAGTGTTGGGATAGAATTTTTGAAACTTAAATATAAAAGACAAAAATGTAAAACACCATTGGAGCACTAAATTTGTTGAGGTGCATTTTCCACAGAGCAGCCGCAAGGCTTCTTACTGACGTGGCGTCGGACTGCGGTGGAGGCGATGAAGGAGGCGCTCCATCTACGCTGGAGCCTCCGGTGGGAATGCGGCGGCAAGAGCTGCTCTGGTGATAGTTGGGCATTTGTCGAGAGAGAGAGAGAGAGAATTAGTGAAAGCGTGCTTCAGAAAACACCGCGGTGATAAAAAAAAAAACCAATTTCACTGACAAATGAGGTCGGATATGTGTTTTCCATATGTCAGTGTAATTGGTATGGATCCAAACCGTTCGATATACTTTGGCACGATATTAAAAGAACCCTGTTTATTTCACCACGGATAGCATTGGCTGGATTCTATTTGGACGGTTGTGCTTTAAACTCAAAATTTGGGATACTTTAGTGACACATTTCCAGAGAATATATAATTGGCAAATAAAAAAAATAAAAAAAAAATTGACCTCATAGTCTGAGTGAAACCACTTGCTCAATTCGCATCCCATTCCTATGAGATATCTCATATTTTGCGTGACTTTTAGAAAAATCACAACTGTTCAAATACGTTCTGCACTGGACTCGTAATACTGCCAAGTGCGCTATCTCACGCAAAATATGAGATATCTCAGGTGAATTTTTTTTTTTCTTAGAATACTCTCCAATTAGAGGACAACAGGATTGGAATGGACGGAATGAAGATGTGATCTTATTTAAAATGTTGGATATAGATCTATGCTTAGGGGATTCATAAAATAATATATGAATCCTATATCCTATGTTACTGGATCTGAATTGAATCATATGTCCTGCAATAATAAACAGATAGATCGGACAATTGAATGATGGTCAGCTGCATCCTAGTGAGTCATAGTAACACAATTCACGTTTAATTAACGAATTATTTGTGTTTTATTATTTTTTAACATTTCCAAATTGAATACCGAATAAAATGAAAAAAAAATATAAGACGTTTTATTTGCAAATAAAACACGATTTTTTTGTGGGGGTGGGTTTGGGTTTTTTTTTTTGGTTTCTTGTGGTACTGAATCATTCCGAATTATATCGGAATTATTTTCGAATCACGGATTTTTGACTCTACTGAACTGAACTCAAACTATTAATTTGTAACTATGCTATCGACTTCTTCTCAATGGTTTATCTTTATCTTTCTTGTAAATTGAATTGTGACAAATTTTCATTATTAGAGTAATAAAAATGAAATAAATCGTTCTATGCTCCAGTTTAGGAAAACAACCTGGCATTTTTTTCCATAACCAAAAAAATAAATAATATAATATTAATAACCAAATTTTAAAATTTATTTTATCCATAACCAGACCGCCCAAATGTGGGGCGGTCCAATGTCCAGGCCAAACCGCCTCCCCGTGGGGCGGTCTGAATTAATTTTTTTTTTTTTTTTTTTTTTTTAGGATTTGAATTTTCAATCTAAATAATGAATGTATTTTGTTTGAAATTATAAATATGAAATAAATGGGTAACTTGACTAATCTAGGCCGTCGGCAAAATGATTTTCATGCATAATTGACTTCTCAGAAATAATTTTCTCCGGACTGAACTGAGCGGTGCTTTGAAAACTCAGAAATAATTTTAATGCGATGATGGATACATAACAATATATGCCCAAGTCCGCAATTTCTAAGGAAAATGGTTCACAACATAACTTAATTAAATAACTTACAAATATAAATACAATATTTATTGAATTAACTCTTCCTGCGTCCGAACAGACCAAGTCTACTTCTTAGGGTTCTGGAAGTGGATGACGGCGCGACACTAGCAGTTGCGAGCCCCGACTACTCCCCGAGTGGCTTCCCGACCGGGTCGCCCGCTTCAGAAGGTCCCGCATCGGCAACCACTCTAGCATTCTCTCTTTCGTTGGCTTCGTTTATTGCCTCTGCAATGCATTTCATTGAACATTAAGTATCAATATTTAAATTTAATTTCAAATCATTTTTAAGTTGTGTACGATCATCTACATACCTCTAATCTTCCTGTCAGTAGTCGAACGGTGAGCCTCATGTCCCACTCGCCGACCTTGCATCCTGTCCATGTCCATTACGCGCCGCTTGGGTTTCCTCCTCCCCTTCCTGATCCATTTCTTATCAGGAACCAACGTAGGTCCAAGGTAGTATGGCCACTGGTACTGGTTGGGGTAGCAGTGAAATGATGCTCCCCAGGTGTTCAGAAGGCAATCAGTACAGTAATAGTTGTCAACAAAGACGTCTTCAAGGAAATTCCGTTTTCGACAAACCGCCATAACATGAGAACACGGAATACGAACTAACTGGGGGCCTTGGCACTCGCACGTTACTTGATTGTTCGCGTCTAAAACGACTCTGTACTTGCATGCGCGTTCATGAGTTTGTATAATGCCACTTTGTCCCACCACCGGTTGGAATGATCTCACTTGCAACCTGCACTTCATATTCCGTACCTGTGCTGCCATATGCTACAACGTGCATGACAGAACATTTTTCTCTGTGTTTTCTTAATTTCTCCTCTACTCTATCTCGAGAACAGTTGGTCCCTACTCGCTAATACAGTGGCTTTAGCATGCCTCTCAACAAACCAAGCATTTAACTTGTAAAATGTATCCTCCACCAGTGAAACCACGGGTAACATACGACTCTGTTTGAAGACATTGTTTAACGACTCTGACCCATTAGTGGTCATAATTCCCCATCTCCAACCTCCATCACATTATTGAAATATCTTCTCATATGCTGACAGCTCCATCGGATCGCGCGGACGTCTCTTGCCCGCCTTCGCTAAGTAGGCATTTGCCTCTGGAAATGTCTACAAAAAATAGAAATATACCTCAGTGATACAAGTCGTGCAAATGTAAAAAAAAATAAAAAATAATGCATACATACTCTGGCAAAATCTCTGAACATCTCTTCCATTCGTCGTGGTTTTTTCCTCTTGCAGCCAATTTTGAACCTGTCAGCAACTCATTCTCCGCCGCCGGTATTTTTGCACAAGTTCTCTGAAATGTGTTGCATGCAGTACTGTGCACAGACTCTCCCGTATTCGTGTTCCACCCATAGTTGAGGCTATCAAATACATGCTTGATGCCCTTGTGCTGGTCTGATATCACGCAGACGAACCTGTTCCCTATCACCTCTCTTCTCAGGAATGACATGAAAAAACCTCAATTTGGACCATCCTCCTGTTGAACAATAGCAAAAGCTATGGGTAGCAGCTGGTTTTCAGCATCATATGCACATGCTATAAGCAGAGCCCCACCATACCGGCCGGACATGAAGCATGCATCGATGCCGATCACGGAGTCTAACATATTGAAATGCTTCAATACATGGACCGAAAGCCCATGCTATGCCCTTGAATTGTACTTCACCGGGTGTATCGGTTGGTACATGCCACTGCTCGAACCTGGTTCCCGGATTTGTACTTGTTATGGCCATCAGCAATGGTGCGAGGAGATTGTACGACCCCTTCCAGGTTCCGAAGCATCTGCATACTGCAAGTTCCCGACCCCTCCACAACCTATTGTAATGTGGGACTACATGTTCATAGACTCGTCTCACCGCACGAGCGACCTCCTTAATGCTCATCGTAGGGTCCTCCTTAATGTCTGTCATAATTACATCGGCAATAAGTGTTGCCATCAGCGCACTATGATCTGATCTTCTTGACGCACTCTTGCAAGTGTGTGGTCCTTCGACCTTCTTAATTATCTATGCCTCTCCCTTGCCTTTAGGCGCGGCAGACATTTTCCATTTGCACTTTGTATCCTTGCAAATTACAACATACCGGTTCCTCTCCCGCCTGGCCACTGTAAACTCCCAATTACCCTTCAAATGGAACTGCTTAACTTTGGTCGACAGTTCTTCTATGTTGGTGTAAAGCTGGCCCGGGCTAATCTCTTCGTTGCATACAACGCGTCTCCCAAAAAAAAAATGTCTGCTTCTTCAAAAGAAGTAGTGTCATTGAATGTCCTTACCAGGTGCTTGTCTCCTCGTCCCCTGATCGGAAATCTGTCTTCAATTGGAGGAGGCATAATCTCCTCGTTGTCGCCCTCTGATAATCTGTCTGAACCCCAATCCCCATCCCAATCATCACCAGTATCAATTTCCTTTGTCGGTATCTCATCAATATCATCAAAATCAATGCCTCTATCATTTCGATCGACTGTGGACTGTCTTCTAGGTTCAGGGGGGCTGTAGTTAGGTAATGGATCAGGTACTGATTGGTATCCAACCCGACCAACACATGACCGTCTTCTAGTTTCCACCTGGGGTGCAACACTATACTCAGGTACTTGCAAATATCTATCTCGTCTCATAGGCTCACGAGGGGGTGAGTTCACATCCTGGTTGTGATCATAATCCTGGTTGTGATCATAATCCAGGTTGTGATCATAATCCAGGTAGTTTTGGGTAGAAGGTCCAGCCCCAGTATCCAGGTTGTTCTGGGTAGAAGGTCCGGCCCAAAGTATCCGGGGTTGTTTCGGGTAGAAGGTTCTCTCGGGACACCAACTGGTTGAATCGAAACTTTTTTGCAAAATAGGTCCATTACCGGAATTAAATTGGACTCAAAAATCCGTACATAGCTTTCCATATATCCTGCTCTTCTATAGGATATTTTATATAGTAAGGTTTGGCACCGGGGGGTTAATTGTTAATTCGGGTACTGATTTGTACGGTAAATTGGATACGGTCCCAACCGGTTTGTTGCATTATTATTTCCTTTACTTCATAAATTGAAGTATTGGCATTCATCTGGAAGCCGTAAGTCGCATCTTTCGAGTATTGGCATCCGAACTCTCCTTTCGTGATTTTTCCACCCAAGTACAATGCAATGAACATTTTTGAGTTTTTTTTTCTGACATTAGAAAACAAATTTGTCGTTCAATATTAGTTATTTTGTTTATTTATGAAATTTTTAACATTTAAAAAAAAAATTGAAAAAACCTCGGTCACTGTTGAGCGCACTGTTGATCGCAATCGCCTCAGAATTGCCTAAAAAATCGTCTCGCAGCACTGTTTGAGAGCAGAAGTCAGTTTGGAAGAAGAGTGAGTGGATTATTGTGACTCTGGAGAGAGAAAATAATCATTTTATACACAAAATACAAAAAAAATATATATATATTCAGATCGCCCCACGGGGGGGCGGTTTGGTCTGAGGGTAGACCGCCCCACAGGGGGGCGGTTTGGTCTGTACAGTGGACCGCCCCGTATTTGGGCGGTCTGGTTATGGATAAAATAAATTTTAAAATTTGGTTATTAATATTATATTATTTATTTTTTTGGTTATGGAAAAAAATGCCGGGAAAACAACGTGCTTATAATTTATTTATTTTCTATTTCATTTTTCTAGAAATGTTGTCTTTTGTATATAATTGCCATTTATGTCAAACAAGCGAGATATTATTTGGATGGCTGGGTTTGATATAACTTTTTAAATTTATTTAAGTAGTTAGGAAATTATCTAAATAAATTAATATATTAAAAAATAATACATTAATGCAAATAATTTATTTTCAAATAATAATATCCGAATAATTTACTTTCATCAATTATGTGGCACGTAGGATATCTAGTAATTGATGAACATTGAGCTGTCTAAAATAAAGAAAACATAGGGAAATAAATACATAACTTAAATTTAATTACCAATAAGTACAAAAGCTAAACAAAGAAAAACTTAACCCAAGCAACAATCAGTTTTGTTTTCCATCAAGGGACACATACAGCCTTGCAATTAGGCGTGTTTTTTTTTTAATATTCATTTTATTTATACTTTTTTTTTTCGGACTTCACATCGGGAAAAAAATATGTAGTAGATAGTATTAAAGTAATGTTCGTTCATTATAACAATTTTCCATATTTTATTTTTTTATTGGGCTCAATAAAAAACATTGTTGATATGGCCATAAAATCAACAAGGAATTGGGTTGGTTTTGCTCCGTGATTTTTATTAATATCCAACATTAAATGGAAATTGTCACTATTAGAGTAATAAAAATGAAATAAATCGTGGTATATGCTCAAGTTTAGGGAAACAACGTGCTTATATTTTATTTATTTCGTTTTTCTAAAAATAATGTATTTCGTAAAAAGTTGCCATTTTGATAAAACAAGAGAGATATTGTTTGTAAAAAGTTTAGGTGTGGTAACTTTTTTTTATCAATTACCTACCAATAAATATATTTAAAAAGAATTATTAATACAAATGATTTACTTTCAAAATAATAATATCCGAATAATTTATTTTTAAAGAATAGATTATTAGTACTTTCAAAATAATAATATTGGAATGAAATATTTAGGAAATAGGCAGCATATGCTCAACTGGCATATTGCTCTATATTATAGGCGGCTAGTTATGTTGGAGATAGAACCCGAAATTATTCCTCTGTAAGAAACAAAATTTTCCAATTAAATAAAACATTAGGGAGTTTCATTGGAGTTGTGTTTTTTATTCTCAGTTTTACTTAAAAGAAAAAACTTCTAACTAAAATGAATTCGCTTTGATTTTCTACATTCCACAATTTACTAGAGTGATTCGCTGTTGATAATATTATTCAAAACAGAGTTAAATATTTTAAAATCATAGTTATTTGATTATTAATTTAAGTATCTTTGGAAAAAAAACTATTAAATACTAAGTAGAATAGTCCGATTGCAGATCAACGATATACTAAAAAAGAATGAAATGAAACCTACCATATTTTATCGTCTCACCATCTCCTCTGTTTTTTTGTTAAGTCAAGTCTTGCCTCTGTTCAATTAATTTGCAATTTCATAGTATTTTTTTTTTAAATCCCTATGCATGGTCTTATATATATGGACACTCAACATTTTCCAATCAAGCACAGCCCAAAATTGTCTTGCTTACTCTTTCTAACCTGCAATGGCACTTGTTGTACTTCTTTCCCTATCACTTGTTCTCTTCACCATCTCCACCAAATACACCACTCTGACACAAGCCCAATGCCTTTCTGACCAACGTGATGCCTTGATTCAACTCAAGCAAGGTTTCAGCACCACTGAACTCCATTCATGGAATGCAAGTATCGACTGTTGCATATGGGATGGCATCACATGCAATGACAAAACCGGTTTGGTAACTGCACTCAATCTTACTGACCGGTCTATCTCAGGCAAAATCAATACGGCCTTGTTCAATCTCAGCTCTCTTCAGTACCTCAACTTTTCTTACAACAACTTCTATAATATTTCCCTTCCACAAACCAGCTTTGAGCGACTTGGAAATTTAACCCATCTCGACTTATCCTATTCGGGATTTGCCGGTCAAGTTCCGATTACCATTTCTGCCATCAAAAACCTTATCTCACTTGACTTATCAAAAAATGAATTGTATCTTCATGACACAGGCCTAAAAACCTTACTCAGAAATCTCACCAAACTCCAAGTTCTTCGCTTGGCTTGGGTCGACCTTTCAATAGATGGATCGGAGTGCAGCAAAGCAATGTTTCAAGTAGGCTCAACCCTTCAAGAGCTTTTACTGGTGGGTTGTGGATTACGTGGAAAATTTCCTGATGAATTATTCCACCTTACAAATCTAACAACACTTCATTTAACACGCAACTCATTTTTGTTGGGACACCTGCCCGAATTTACGAGGCAAAGCTTTTTGAAAGAATTGGTTCTTGGAGATACAAATCTCACTGGTCCATTACCATATTCAATTGGAAATCTCCAATACTTATCGACATTGGCCCTTTTCGACAATAACTTCTATGGAGAAATTCCGCCTTCAATAACAAACCTTACAAGACTCGAAGATTTGGACTTACGATTTAACAGATTGATAGGTATGATACCCATGTTTTTGTTTTCACTCCCTTCATTGGAAGGTTTGAGACTATCAGAGAACCAATTTTCCGGATATCTACCTGAGTCCTCAATTAATAGATCATCAATTTTGAAATATATTCAATTGGACTACAACAATCTTCAGGGACAATTGCCAATTTCCTTATCCAATTTATCCCGGCTTGTTGTGTTCGAAATTGGATCAAATAACTTCAATGGTACATTTTAATTTAGACATCATTAAGCACAATAAGAAACTTGAATATTTGGATCTCTCAAACAATAAATTGTCAATTATAGAAGGCATAAAACATAATGAGTCATTCTATGCTTCATTTCCCCAACTAGTAGAACTAAGTCTGGCATCTTCCAATTTAACAAAGTTTCCTTATTTTCTGAGTTACCAAACAAACTGTTGGTTCTTAGACCTATCAAATAATAGTCTCACGGGAGAGATTCCCCTTTCCGTTTGTAATATGACATCTCTACAATTGCTTGATCTTTCATATAACAATTTAACTGGCACAGTTCCACCTTGCCTTCTGGAAGATACTGAATTGGAATTTCTTAAACTGAAAAGTAACAAATTAAATGGTCCATTGCCAGGAAATATTAGTAAATCATGTGGACTTCATGCAATAAATCTGAACGGAAATTTAATTAATGGAAGTTTGCCCAAATCATTGATGTACTGTAATTTTCTCGAGATCTTAAACCTGGGAAACAATCAGATAGTGAATAGATTTCCATATTGGCTGGGTAATCTTGAAAATTTGAAAGTTCTTGTCTTAGGATCAAATATGTTCTATGGAAATATTTCAGACGAGAAAATGAAAACAAAAGGAAACAAATCCTTTTTCCCCATGCTAAAAGTTCTTGACCTTTCTTCAAATCATTACAGTGGTACATTGCCTACAAATATTCTTGTGAATCTGAAGGCCATGGTGACTGATTCTGATTCTAGTACATGGTATTCTGATTATTATAGTAATTTAGTTACAATCACATGGAAAGGAGAAGCAATGGATATAAAGGAAACACTCAACATATTTTGTTCCCTTGATCTATCGGAAAATGGATTTTCAGGGGAAATACCCGCAGAGATCGGGCACCTTAAGTCACTTGATGGGCTTAACCTATCACATAATGACTTGACTGGTCCAATTCCATCGGAATTTTCTAAATTACAACAACTTCAATCCCTGGATCTATCTCGCAACAAGCTTTCTGGACCCATTCCTCTAGAGCTCACCTCTCTCCATTTTCTTTCTGCACTAAATCTCTCGTACAACAATTTGGTTGGGGAAATACCACAAGTCCCTCAATTATCAACCTTTTTGAATGCTTCTTACTTGGGTAATACAGGATTGTGTGGTAGTCCTTTAACAATGCATTGCCCAACAACTCCTTCAAATCATGGGTTTAATGAAGGTTTGCCTTCAAAGTCTTCAACTGATGTAATTGGGATCTTTGTTTCTATTGGATTGGGGATAAGTGTGGGATTTGTCTCCATAATTTGGGCCATGATATCATGGGAGAGTGGAAGAAAGTTGTTTAATTTCATTATGGATCGGTTTTACTTTCGATATTTTCAGTGATGGATATATGTAATATGTTTGTAATAATAAATACATATAAATAAATCACTATGTGTTTTCATGAGTGTGTGTTTGTTTATTAAATACCTTTTTTTTAATCACAGGTCACAAAATGTATGGCAGGAAGTCTATGTATGATTGTTTGTTAACAAAGGTATCAATGTGTTGAATTTGGTCTAATTGTACCATATACTGAACATATCTTTCTTTAAACAATCTTAGGATTTGGATTGGTATGAATAAAAGAAAGGTCGGAAAAATCAGTTTCCTTTTTTCTGATAAAAGACCTATTTGTTGCAATGCTGTTTACAGCTAATGTCTTCTAAAATTTACCTGGTTGGGCTCATTATTTTTATGGCTTGGTGCCTTAAAAAAGGGAAACTTTTCCAAAAAAATTCGCACAAATTTGTGTAAAGTAATCTTCAAAATTTATTTTTTAAAAAATAAATAAATTGTAAGTGCATTCAATACTTAAAAGAACCGTCATACAACAGCTTACAAAGTATGGGAGAGTTTAGCTCCAACTAATAATTAGTGTTAATTTGCCCTTATGCTGATTTCCCTTTTCCTGTAAGTTTAGCTAATTCTCTTTTGTTATTGTTGAAGTTAATGTTGAAAATAATCCAAGTCAGCAGTAAAGTGCATAAGAGATGCAGTTTCTAGAAGTTGTGTTTTATAGTTGCAGTTATTTTTATTTCTGTTCAGATTTAATTATAAACTGGTTGTCAAAATTTAGGCATCATCTCTGTTTAGAGGTGTGGAGGGAGTAGTGGGTAGTTTCTATATTATTTAGTTTGTCATGTAGTGGGAGTAGTGGGTAGTTTTTATATTCAGTTTTAGCAGCATTGTGTTGGGGTTAAGGTGTGCAGTTATATATATTTTTAAGTACCGTGTTTTTTAAGTATCTGCTGAAAATTAATGAAGTTGTGAGAAAACAATCAATTGTTGTGTTCTGTTCTGTTCTTCTTTTATTTCTGAAAAATTCCAACAGTTAAGTTGGAGGCATTTTGCAATGTACTGCCATGTCATACTATATGACAATTAAGTTGAAAATCTGATATGTTTTTTTTTTTTTTTTTTTTCAGTTTTACTTATTTTTCGTGTCAGTTTTACTTGCTTGCACAAATGCAAATACTTCATGACAGTTCTCGGCACTTCTGAACTCGCTGTGCAAGTAAGTAGGAAATCTGTCAGCACTCTGGTGAAAAGATCAGCAAGTAGATCTTCGAAACAAATAAAACGTACCAAGTGCCAACAAGTTCTTATGCAATTTATTCATGAACCAAATAAAAATAAATTTCAATATATTTGATGCGTGCATGAAATACCAGATTTGGTACAAGACATGTCGTATGGAGATTGATGTCGCGTTATGCACCAAAGGATCGGTTTTGACTTAAATAAAAAACGTGATTCAATTAGGATACAAATTGAAGTCCGGTTACTAAAATCGGGTAAGTTAAAATAAGAGAACCAAAAACGGATAGAGGTTAAAGTTGAATGAATTTCTGTAAAATTAATTCATAAAATTAATTAACGAATGAAAGACATTTACGTACGTACTGAATCCAAATCGGAGCTAATATTATAATAATAAGAATGTTAACAAAGTTATCCTCAATTCTCAATCCTTTATCCTTAATCAAAAGTGTTTACTTCATTTCAAGCAAATGTACATTCTAGCTTAACGGAGTGTTTATTCCGGAGGTATTCATATAACAAGTTCAAATTAAATATTAATTGACAATTAATGTATTTTGATTTTCGTCATAATGTGTGACAGACTGATCATCAGTTTGCCAATGACATTTGGTTAAATGAAATTGACAAGTGTGCAATGTTAGTTTAATTCAAATACGTATGCAAGCAATAGTAAGTAGAATCCATGTAATATTTATTCTAATTGAAGTATGTGTACAACTTTTATGAAGAGTTTTTAGTGGCGAGACTCTGACATATGTGGTTGTGGGCCGATAGCGGAATAAGAAAAAGCATGTACTTTTAGAACTACAGAAAGATTATAATTGGTTGACAATTGTTAAATTTGCAACATTAATCATAAATATATATATATATATATATATATATATATATATATATTTATATTGGACGTTGATACTATATATGATCTATGTTATATTTATGCCGTGTAATTTTATAAAATGGTCTATCTTGAACAGTGTTTAATAAATATCAAACAACACCCAAAGTTTAATTTATATGTGATCTACAAGTATGCAACTAATCTAGACCAATAATAATTCTACAAATAACTTTTAGATTCAAAAAATTATTTTAATTTAATTACAAAAACATATTATCATATTATCAAAATAACCATTTGCCAGAAAATATCATAATTATCAAAATAACCATTTCTAAACAGGAAAACATATATGAAAATTATCACAGTATGGTTTACAAAATATACAGTGGAGAAAAATGCATGTCTTGAGACTATCATTACTTCGAAGCGACGTCCATAATTCCATATAATTGAAATTTGCATTGTGTCATCATTTTGTTTCGGAAACATTTCTGCTACAAAAAACGTTTTGTTTTTTATGATAATGATTGAATAATACTTTTCTTTCCATATCCTTATAGAAATTCGAGGATTAAATTTGCAATGTCCATATTAATTTGGAGGATTTGTTTTTTTATAAATGAGATAATTAGGTAAATCCAACTTTCAAATCAAGTGACAATACATTGTTTTATTTTACTATTTTCTCCAAAAATCAGGGGGATAGGGATCATGAATGAGAGATTTTATTAATTACGGAGCTAGGCATAAAATTTTCATTCCTCTACAAAACCACACCAAAATGTAAAGTACGAAATTCTCTGCATATAAACAAGGAAGCACTGTTATGATGACTATACTGTGAAAGAAAACTAACAAAGATTTTTATTTTTTAATTTGAAAATGTTAACAACGATTATTAATTTTGAATTGTTCTAAAGGTTACGAAGTATTAACAAAAGTTATAAAAGAAACAACAAAAAAAAATTACCCATATATCTTTAGATTGAGTAAAACCAAATTAGATCATTGGATCAGCGATTTTCCAAGTGGCTTAATTAATAGTAAAAAAATTAAAAAATTTGTAAAATTTGGTGTTCAAACACATTTTAATATAAAGATCACATCTACGATTTGAATCGACCTTTAGGACTTTGAAAATCAGAAAACAATTTAGTTACAGGGGACGAATCCAAACCATTGAAATCCTTACGATTGATGCATCCACATGTGAAAATTTTCAAGTTTCGAATTAATTTTAGTATAAAGTCAAGTGATCAAAATTAGAATGTTTATAATTTAATTTTATTGCATTCATTTTTTGTAAGCCTTTTGACCACTTGACTTTATACAAATTTAATTTCTATTTTTAAAATTTTCACATGTAGACATATCACTTGTAAGGTAGAAGGATTTTAACGGTTTGGATCTATCGTTTAAAGTTAATCCAATAAGTTTTAGGGTTGGATTCACAAAGAAACTTGGTGAAATTAGGAGCACTCTAGGTCTACTCCTATATATATATGTGTGTGTGTGTGTGTGTGTGTGTGTGTGTGTGTGTGTGTGTGTGTGTGTGTGTGTATGTATAATATATATAGGTTGAGTAATTGATTAAATTTGCCCTTTCTCAACAAACTTCTTAGTCTGTTTATTTGAGAAGACTTAGCATGACTCTAATTTCCTGACTTGACGACGTCTGGGCTCAAAAGTCATTAAACTGGACCTTCCGTTAATTTGGATGCTTACCTAACTCAAAGACCAAAGACAAAATACCTTATTATTGATAAAGTTGGAGTGAAGCTTGAGAGAGCATCTTGCAAATTAGTAGTTAGAAAGTGATTTTCACAAACGATTGAAAATTGGGTGAATTCAGTACGATGACAAGGTATAATACAAAGAACTTGAATTCGAGGGACCCGAGCATCAATAATTGTCCCTTGTTGAACTTAATTTCTACTTTTTAATTGATTCGAGTCTTTTTTTTTTTGTATCAATTTGAGCAAGGGCCCGCTATCAGCATCATATATAGGCCATCTTTCTTGCTACTTGTAATTTCTTTCTTAGACGATCTAAAAGTCAGTCAATCAACAGGTAAATCAACAGGTAAATCAATCAATCTTTCTTGCTACTTGTAGAATTAAAGAAATATCTCCATTTACATATTTTGTTTATTATTTTTAAACAAACTTTGATAAAATAAATAATATGATTATGATAAAACACATTTACAAAAATTGTGTTACATAGAAAGTTTGATATTATTATGAGTAGGATTAAAATGCATCATTAGTTTAGAGTCAAAATTTTATTTTTACCATCTTAAAAAAACTCAAATAACCAATTTCTCTAGAAAATTCGAGATTTACCCTGTCCTCAGTTTCAAACTGCAAACAAATTTTGACTGCCTGCAGACATGGACTTTTGAAGGCCCGCGGAGCCGAGAATAGCTCATTTTTCAATCTCTCTCTCTCTCTCCTCGGTTGACAACCATTCACTCATCTTCTACTGGAAGTTCTTTTATTTGCAATTTTATTTATATTTTTGAGTAGGTTAATAATTAATTTAGTTAATTTATAATTTTAGATTTTTGTTTTATTGAACAACGAAATCCATTAACACCGGTGGTGACATTTTACAAGCCCAAATGATGTTTATTACAGTCTCAAACTTGCCACTGTCATTCTGGTAAGGCCTGAACTTGAATATTTCGGCAAGGAAAAAAAAAAAATTTGTACTTAAAACACTTTAGTCTTGGTAGTCGGGAAACTAATTGAAATGTCATAAAACCTTTCAATGGCATTAACAAACACTCATCAAAAGGAGATTGTTGATGAACGATATAATATTGTAGTGTAAGCGAGAAATAATGAAATCTTCCCACCGACTAAGTAGCAAAAAGGTCTTTTGTTGCTGATTCAATGCAAGGGCCCGCTATCAGCATCAGAGGCCTTATTTCGTGCAACTTGTTCAGCACGAGACAGAGATAACGTCAAGGAAAGAAAACAATGCGGTCATAAAGAAGTATTTAATTTGATTGTTCCTTTCTATGTCAATCCAAAAATCAGTGCCAAGGCAACTTTCCAAAGAAAAGTTTTTCTCTGAGTAATAAAACAGAATTCTGCTAGAGGTAAAGAAATCTCTATTTACAGATTTGTTAAAATGAATAGCTAGGTATTATGAGCTTTGTTAAAATGGACGATATGATTAATATGAAGCTCATTAGCATAATATTGTGTAAAGTGGCAAGTATAATATAGACAGAACTGATATGTTTGTTTATTTAACTTTCCTTTCAACTAATGAAACCGAATAAAAAAAACATACACAGGAAACCCAAATAGAGAATTATTTGCACCGAAATCAATTTAATGATATTTAATGTAAAATAATTAAACCAGATGAACTATATAGGGCAATTAAGTCCATACCACAAATTAGCCACTGTAAAAAGTATTTAATACAACATAGACTTGACCATTATGTAAGTAGGGTCTTCCTTTTTGTTTTTTTTGAGACAGAAACGAGGGTCATGCCCTCCTTTGATTGAATCAAACAAGGTTACAAAAGTTTTGAAACCACAGAAAAAGAAAACGATGTCAGCTCAGACATCTGAGTCTAATCTATCCTAAAATAAGTAAAAGAAAAATAAAAATAAAAATAAAAACAAACATAGGGTCTTCCTTTTTGTAGGACTGATGTATTCACGTTTGTAAAACAAATAAGTACTGCATCCTATTATCTTCTGTTTTTTAGAGTCAACATTTAAAAAAAATGTTTAATTTGGAGTGGAGATAATTTTGATTAAAAATGTCATAATTTTTAATGATGGAGAAACTTGGCAAGCTCCTCCTCATATCAAAAATATCATAATTTAGTACACACTCCAATTGATTAATTAGGAGAACAGCTCAAACCCCAACTAATATATAAATAAGTTGTAACATAAAAATTATTAGAGAAAAAAATAGTACTTCACAAAACCTTTTATTATTTTTTAATTTTTTAGACAAGTTCAAACTCCAATTCCTGACACCACATTAAGTTTTAAATAAAGTTATACTCCAGATCAAAGATATAATATTATAGGTAACCAAGAATAAAATGAACTGTGACTGGCAAATTATTTTGACAAGGGACCATGGAAATCGTATATAGGTTGTGTGCAGCCTAATTATTTAATGTTCTTTCATTAATTTTTCTCTATTTCCTCTCAATCAGTCAAATCACTTACAGGTTAATATTCCAAGACCAAAGACCTCATTATTACTAAAGTCTTTTTGTGCATTCTAAGTTTTTTTTTTTTTTTAATCCTTATGCATTGTCCTATATATATGTACACTCAACATCTTCCAATCAAGCGCAGCTCAAAATTATCTTGTTTACTCTTTCTCCCCTGCAATGACGCTTGCTGTACTTCTTTCCCTATCACTTGTTCTCTTCTCCTTCTCTTCCAAAAACACCACTCTAGCACAAGCCCATTGCCTTCCCGACCAACATCATGCCTTGATTGAACTCAAGCAAGGTTTCGACACCACTGAACTCCATTCATGGAATGCAAGTACCGACTGTTGCATATGGGATGGCATCACATGTGATGAGCAAACCGGTTTGGTAATAGCGCTCAATCTTGCTGACTGGTCTATCTCAGGTGAACTCAACCCGGCTTTGTTCAACCTCAGCTCCCTTCAGTATCTCAACCTTGCTTCCAACAACTTCATTAATATTTCCCTTCCACAAACAGGGTTTGAGCGACTTGCTAATTTAACCCATCTCAACTTATCCAATTCTAACTTTGTCGGTCAAGTTCCGATCGGCATTTCTGCCCTCACAAATCTCATCTCACTTGACTTATCAAATGACTTGACCATGTATCTTTATGACACTGGCCTAAAATCTTTACTCGGCAACCTTAGCAAGCTCCAGGTTCTCCGCTTGGATTGGGTCAACATTTCACTCAATGGAAATGAGTTGGGTAAATCAGTTTTTCAAGTAAGCTCAAATCTTAAGGAACTATCCATGGCAGGTGGTGGATTATGTGGAAATTTCCCAGAAGAAATATTCCACCTTACAAATCTAACAAAACTTGATTTATCTTTCAATCCAATATTGTCGGGCCAACTTCCAGAATTCACAAAGCAAAGCTTTTTGCAATATCTATCTCTTTCAGGTACAAATTTCACTGGCCCATTACCAGATTCAATTGGAAATCTCCAATACTTATCGGGTTTGTATCTTCACAACTGTAACTTCTATGGAGAAATTCCGCCTTCACTAGCAAACCTTATAAGACTAGAATATTTGGTCTTATGGTCAAACAGATTGACAGGTACAATACCTATGTCTTTGTTTTCTCACCCTTCATTGCTATACCTTGATCTATCAAATAACCAATTGTCAGGATATCTACCTGACTTCTCAAATGGATCATCAATTTTGGAATTCATTTATCTTGACAGCAACAATCTTCAGGGAGAGTTGCCAATTTCTATATTCAAATTACCCCAGCTTTATTTTTTATCTCTTGAATCAAATAACTTCAATGGTACATTGAATTTGGATGTCATCCAACATAGCAAGAAGCTTTTTTATCTGCATCTCTCAAACAACAAGTTGTCAATCACAGAAGGCAAAAACCATAACGAGTCATTCTATGCTTCATTTCCCCAATTAAATTTTCTATGGCTGGCATCGTGCAATTTAACAAAGTTTCCTTCTTTTTTCAATTACCAAACAAATATTTTCTCATTAGACCTCTCAAATAATAGTCTCACGGGGGAGATTCCCCTTTCCATTTGTAATATCACATCTCTAGAATTGCTTGAACTTTCATACAACAATTTAACTGGCACAGTTCCACATTGTCTTCTGGAAGATACTGAATTGGAAGTACTTAACCTGAAAAGTAACAAATTAAATGGGCCAATGCCACAAAATATTAGTAAAGCATGCGGACTTGTGATTGTAAATTTGAATGGAAATGTGATAAATGGAAGTTTGCCCAAATTATTGAAGTATTGTAATGCTCTCGAGGTTTTAGATATGGGAAACAATCGGATAGTGTTATAACCTGAAATTTTAAGCTAATTAATTAGACTAACACCAATAATTTCAACTAATTAAAAATTTTAAATTAGTTGAATAAGGAAATGAAATTAGTAAAATACAAAGTATTGATTAACAAAATTAAATTTTTTTTTGGTTTTAACCAGTTACATCATAATTGAAAAATACGCATTTAATTTCATTAACTAGCTATGAAATAATTCATACGAATAACTGTGTCTAATGTCGAATAATTCGAATGAATTTTCTAAGCACTACTCCCGTCAATTTAATTGATTTAAGACAACCTTGTTAAATTCTTTAAATTCTATGCTGATCCGGGATAAAATCTCAACCCTCTGATTTAATTATACGAATCTTAAAGGAATTCTTTTTATTGCTCTTATCCCACTTTTGATCCTTGAAAAATCTCAACCATTAATTTATCCTGGAACATGGGTCCAATTTGTTTGATAGGTGCTACACTTATAGCCACACGAAATCAATTTTTTATTTCTTCTTTGCTCCCCATCAAAGTTGAATTCACAGCCTCCGAAATATATATCAAACTTTGTTTCTTTCGAACAATCTCAACCGTTCAGATTCTTTCCTACATGAATCTTAAAACATACAACTCCTTTTAAAAGAATCCCTGAATTGATCTAAGCCGCCTGCTTTTACTTCGGCACGAATCTTGAAGCAACCCTATTCTAAAACTTCCCACCCTCTCCTTTCCTTCTTCTCCCGCTCATTCATAGAGGGCCTGCGCCTCTCTTCTCTTCTTGTCGCTGATCTCCGAGCCCCACACCCACCACCGCTCTCTCTTTTCCTCTTTCCTGGAGATGAACACAACGGGGTTTTTCCCACTTCTCTCTCTGCCACGATTGTCCTCTCGACCTACCTACCCGTCGCTTCACCCACGCGCTCGCAATCGAGAGCGACGACTTTGTCGTTCGAATCTGTCAGAACGGTACACCCTACCCTATAAGGGTGCTCTCTCTCTGCTCTCTTCCTTTTTCTTTTCTGTGGCTTGGTTGATTTTGGTTATGCTCCTGTGTTGAGGTTTCGCCTTATTTGCCCTCTTTTCCGTTACTCATTGATTACTCGGAACCCTAAGGGTTCTGTTGTGCTTGTTCTTGTGCTGCGATTTCCCCACTGGCGCCTGATTTCGTGTTATTCTCTGGTGCCGGTGGTACCTCGTTGTTTGGGGGTGGCCGTGAGGCGAGATGTGTGCTTCGGAACCGGCCTTCTGTCCCTTCCTGTCTCTGTGATTCTGCTGCCTTCCGGGTAAATTATTTACCCTAAACCCTTGTGCTTTGTTGTTTGTTGCTTGTACCGGCCTCTTGTTGACCTGTTGCTTGGTTCCGTTTTGCTTGGCTGTTGCATTGTGCCTGTTGTGCGGTGTTCTTTGGGAAATGTACTGGTACCATTAACGGTACCAGCTGTGTTGCCTTGACCGATGATTGTTGTACTTATTTGTGTGATTGATTCTTATTTGGGCTTGTCTGTGTGATTTCTATGCTATTGTGTGTGTGATGCCAGTACCAGTAGGTACTAGCCCAGTGAGGCTACTAGTATTGGCTTGTGTACTGATTCTATGTATACCGAACTTGAACTGACAGGGGGCCCGTTATGATTTCTGAAAATTTATGGATGATTTGGTAAAATAATTAGGCATTATGGAAATATTTATAAAGTAGGGACTTGAATGCAAAATTTGAAATTTAAAGAGGGGCTTCGGATTTAACTTGGACCTTGTATTTGCTGTTGGGCCGAACCTATATAAAAAGAAATTAAATGGGATTTGAATTTTTCTCAAAGTGCGTAATTGTCGGATTAAAACGCGGCTTTTAAATTTAGGTTTTCATGAGGAATCAAATACAAATTGAATGCTTACGTAAACCTAAACTAGCTCGGGAAATGATTAGAAAAGTCCAGGGCATTGTTGCCTCGATAGATAGCTCATAACATGAATTGAGCATATATTCGCCTGATATTGGACACTATATGATCCCGAAAACAAATCGTAAATAAAACACCAACACATAAAATAAAATAAAATGTTTTAAACATTTCTGAAACTTAAATGAAAATGGTTGCTAATTAATTAGCAACGAAAATTATTATTTTATACGTAAAATTTGAAACGACGAATTAACGACATAATTAGAATAGCAATAAAATAACGAATTTCGCGACTTAGTTAGACATAATAAAAACACGTAAATTAGTTAAAGGTTTCGTTTCAAAATGTTATAACCAAATTTTGCATCTAAAATATATAATAACTAAACTATATTAAAACTAAATACACATTTAGTAATAATCATACAAATTACACATTTTTCTAAATTAATAGCATTAGGGGTTTATAATTTATAAATTAACTTCCGAAACTGAATTTGGAGTGATTAAAGTGCTTATGGTTAAAATAAGTAAAATCAAAGTAATTAAATTACTAATTGTACCTCTATTTTCACATATGAAAATACGCCTAATTATCGTACTAAGTGAGATAGTTGACAACCAATGTATATTTATATTATTTGTATTGAAAAATAGATTTTTGTTTGATGATTAATTAAGTAATATGTTTTAATCGTACAGCTATTATAATGAACATAATCATCGTAGAGTTTAGCATAGTTAATTAATAAAACATATATCTAGTTTTTATTTGTATTTAAATAAATATGTGATTAAGTAACACACGTTTTTATCAAATAAGTATTTAGTATACTTAATTGCTATGGTAAATAATTCTAAACTCGAATCGGATCATTCGGATCCTTTTTACTATGACTTGTTTTAAATAATTAGACATAACTTGAAATTAAAGCAATTGAAGTCCCTATTAAACTATTGTAGTGAATGACGTAATTATCGTACAGGTATTGTAATGAGATAAATTTTAACAAGCAATTTATCTTCAAATTAAAATATTAAAAATATAATTTATTTGTAAATCAAGTTAGAGTAAATTAGATCAAAGTAAATTATCAATATCTGACTAAATCGGTTCAGTCAGACTGACTGAATCGACAATTTTTATAAACTAAAATAATCGAGAATTTAACGAAAACATATTAATTGGGGCGAGGGTTAGTATACTCTAGGATAGATTTTAATTAGTTTCAACTACGTAATTTCAGATCCGCAAATCCCGTACGAGTCCGATCTGTGGACTGAGCCTACTGACGCGCCGATCAGAGCATACGAGGATCTCGCTACTTTCACTGAGGGTTAGCCGTCGCGTCTTCAGCCATACAGGTGTGGGATATCTGAATTATTTCTTTCGTGGGCGTACTCTTACCAAGTCGTTCCACTTGACCTGTCATCCGCACTTTATTTAAGTAGATGCATTAAAAACTGTAGAGCATGTTTATTCTTTCTGCACTGTAGGTAGAATTGCATAAGCCCCGATAAATAAAAGAATTTACTGTTTTATTTAGAGTAGAGTAAATAAATAATATTATGTATTATTATTAGAATATTAGGTTATTAGATTGCCTTCTTCTCGTAGAAGGCAATAATATTATTGCATAATTATACGCATGCATTGGTGAGAGCTGAGTAGAGGCGAATGACTGCGCTCCGACTCGTGGAATGGGACGCGAGTCGGCCTCGCAGCCATTGAGCCGGGAAGTCACTTGACTTTCCGGATGGTCTTTTAGGACTTATATTATATGTATAAACTTTGATGCTATATATATTATTTCGATCATTTTACCATTACGTGCGGGCCGATCTCGAGCCCCGAGGCACGAACGATTCTGGAGTGATCTCCACCTACATTAGGAGCTACATTGCCTAGAACGGTTCCGAAGGCCGATCTCGAGCCTTGATGTGTGGGGGCTGATCTCGAGCCCCCTGTTCCTATTGTTCTGGCCAGACGGTAGAGTTCTCACCTACTCATGAGGGATGAGATTGACAATTTTTACGACTTGCATTGTATGATTTCTCCTATTTTATATGTTTGGTTATGGATCGTTTTAGAGTAAGAAACAAACACCGAATTAAGATATGTTCATCGGCTAGCGTGTTATTAACTTGTGAGTAGTGCTCAGTGTCACTTAGGCACCGTGTATCACTAAACTCTATGATCGCAGTCCTTAGACATATCTTGAGGATCTTTGATCCAATTAACACAAAGACGGGGTGACTATTATTCGTACTATTATTATATAAATTCTACACTCAGTATTCCGATACTGATTTTTCCGATTTGACTATGATATTATATTCTCGCTTGGATTTTATTTGGGGGAACTTTTGCATGTTGGCATACTAGAGTAATCGCATCATGATAAATATTAAAAGTAATTTTTCATTTTTATTAGCTATTGAGATAGGGACACACAATTGCATATTAAATTTTAAAGACATAACAATATCTAAATATTAAGTTAAAGTGCTTTGAGGACCCCTGGAGATATAGTTCTGGGTCACATACTGAGTGATTTATCACTCACCCACAAGTTGTTTCGTGGGTTTTAGGTACAGATTCTGGCGATCCATAGCAGGAGCTGTCAGGAGCTGTCCCCGAAGGCCACTCTGTTGATGATTAGGATTAGCACTTAGTTGATCTGCGATTCCGTGTTTGTCGCTTTGTATACGGGATCGACAGATCGTTTACTATCTTTTGGCGAGATTTTGTTGTAATATGTGACATGGACTGTTGTATTATATATATATATGTTGTTTACTGATATGTGACTGATGTGACTTATTTGATATATTTTATATTCTGCTTCCGCTGCTTAATTTGATTTTCGTTATTAGCCTTACGTGTTTAATTGTTGATTAACACGAGGCGGGGTTGATCACACATTAACCCAAGAAATTCTGGTTTGGGGTGTGACATCCTTAGGGTGGTATCAGAGCGCAGGTTCCACATAAATTTGCCACACTGAGCTGTGTATCACTCGAATGAATAAACGCAAAGCATAGTCACATATCAAGAAATTAATATGTATATAGATACACAAATATTCGGATCAAAGCACTTTGGCATATATATTTAGTATAAATTTTGCATATAGATACTTAAAATCACATGCCTCTCCTGTCGGACCTTCTATCTCACGCGTACGCCTCACGACAGATACGTACCCACGAGCGGAACTACCCTACGCACGACTTGGAGTTGGCGACAGTAGTCTCTGCTTTGAAGATTTGGCGGCACTACTTCTACGGGAACAAGCGCAAGATCTACACCGTCCACAAGAGCTTGAAGTACGTCTTCACATAGAAGGAGCTCAACCTGAGACAACGTAGATGGCTCGAGCTGATGATGGACTACGACTTTGTGATTTTGTATCATCCGAGGAAGGCCAACGTAGTGGTCGACGCCTTGAGTCGCAGAGCCAGGTGTTATCATTACCCTAAAGCGTGGTAGACCGGGTGCCACCCTTTAAATTAGTAGGAAGCGTAGTCATACACCGGTAAATATTAATTTAATATATATATATAAGTCAAGTACTTGTTAAAATTTTTACAAATTCCTTGCGAAGCCATCGACAACCAAATACTATTATGTATCCTATGCCTCATCCTAGGTGTTACTCTCATTCCGTGATTTCTTTTCCTTACAGCCACACGATGGATAAACGCCAGCAACGTAGGGCTGCATCTCAACCCCCAGGGCCTCACTTTAAGGAGCAACTAAGTTTAGTATATAAGCGAGATTCTAATTTGTTTCTGAACCGCCACGGATAATTAATGGTTACGCTTAACCTCTTATCGTCCATTAAAATTCAAGAATATCACTACGCGACAAAAGGACCTTGAAAACCCTCTTAAAGGCGTCTTATTACTTTATATTGGCTATCCTCGAGAATTAGGTAAGAGCCGACACTGACACCTTCAAAATAATTACTTTTGTATGGATTTCATTTTTGAATATGGAATCTGATTGCAAGTCCAATAACTCGATTGTGGCAAATTCGCACTGAGAATTATATTCTCAACCCACCCTTTTGGGTACCTTTTACAGGTTCTGGTGCGGTTGATCCTGGAGAGGCACGCAAGTAGTAGGCCCTTGGTATATGTCACCATATTACATTAGTGATTATTTTGGTTATTGACTAGAGAGCATATTTTGTTGTATTATATGGCTCCTTATGTACCTTATGGTTGGTATCAATATGAGATACTTTTTGTATGTTATACTTTTACCAGATATTTTGTACTTGGACTATTATAAATAGACTTCTTTTATGCCTTTTATTGTGTTATGATGAGTGTATTTTTAATTGCCTTGTAAGCATACATGGGGTTGTATGTTTACGGCAGGGTCCTGTCACTATTTATGGCTGCGGGGTGTGACAGTAATCAAAATGTTAAGCTCTCTCATCAGGTAAAGTCAATCTCTGACATCAAAATCGGATAGTTACTGTGGGGAGTATATCATACCATGATTTTGGCTATCTTGTCAGTGAATTTGGACTTCTTATGTGAGTGAAACTTGAAGACTCTTTCAGAGCTATGTTTTTTTATGAAGTCTTTATAAAATTAATGAATTGTTGATACATATACTCTACTTTCTTAGTATTTAATCACCAAATTTTTTTTTTTTTATTCTTATTTTGAAATTCAGAGAGAACCTTTGAGAATTTTTTATGAATCAGACTCCAACTAGCGAAATGGCTTAATTTCTTATTTACATCAGGGGATGATATGTCTGTACCTTATTTTTATTTAAAGCACGTAAGTATATCATTGAAAATTAAAAGAGAACATAGTACATCGTTGTTACAACAAAATCTCAAGAAAAAGAAAAATAACTATATAACAACTGGTACTGGTAATGTAAATATGACATTAAGTTAAATAGGAAAATTCCTAATGAAATAACTAATAATTGAAAAAGTCATCTACCGTAATACCCCTACTTGCTCAGTTGTACTTATCAGTTGTAGATTCAAATACATTGGGGTTTAGGATTCTCTGTATCTCAATTGCATCCATAAAGATCGTATTAGTATTATCTACATGTACTGCCTGATTCGTTGTTATTGCCCAATTCGCATGTTATGTGGATTTTGTAGCACCTCTCTTCTCACATGTCAGAGTTTGAATCTGTCTGCTAATTATTGGTGTTCCCTTGCACATTGTGCCACCATTTATGTCACTTGCTAGAAAGGTTGATTGTTCTATGAGCACGTTGCAATCTGAGAATATAGACCCCCTGAGTTGAGATTCTATCGCCTCCATTGGATTGCATTGCGCCTTTACAAGTATTCTTGGTTAATCGGATACCACCATCCCCACTCCCGCCCTCCTATTTATGTCTTATGAGACTTGAGTGAGTACTGTTATGGTGCCTTGTGGTATCTTGCTTATTGCATTCAATAAGGTACGTTGTAAGCCCTACCTTTGTTCTGATACATCAATTGTCCTTGCTCGCACCAGTATAGCTGAGGGTGTCAGTTTTGCTGCTGAAAAAGATAGCCTCGTTTCTAGCCTTCCATATACACAATTTTGAAAGTTTAAGCCTATTTCAAGAGTCAGAAGTTTTAAATATCAGAACAACAGGAACACAAAAAGAAAAAAAAAGAAGACAAATAACCTTGAAAATTATTATTTACCAATTGATGCTTTACTGTTCTCTGATCAGAGTTTTAAAAATTACAACACAAATTTGAGTTTTTAATCAGATAAGGATACTGCTAACTGATTGCTAATTGAGTTGCCAAATGGATGTTCCAAACATAAAACTGTAACCATGGTTCTTAAACTCGGCCGATTCCAAGTCAACTCAGAATCGGGCCGGTCCGAGCCGAGTTATGCCCGAGTTCCTCGCCTGTGCGAGTTTTGGAGTAAAACTCGGATGAACAGTGTCTGACTCGGCCAAGTTTCCGAGTTTCTGGCCGAGTCAGCCGAGTTTCTGGCCGAGTCCGGCCGATTCAACCCGAGTCCGGCCGAGTCAACCCGAGTCCGGCTAAGCGAAAGCAAAAGACAGCCAACCCGAGTCCAGCTGAGCGAAAGCAAAAGACAGCCAATTCAACCGAGTTTTCATTCTGAATCAGTCCGATTCTTACTATTTGAGGCGATTCTCTTCTATTTGGGGTCGATTCCGCATCTTTTTGGTGTTAATTTGGATTGATGGTTGTCGATTTGATAAGATAGTTAAGTTTCAATTTGGGACAAAAGAAAACGAAAGGCTCTGTGAGGAAGAAAGAGAGATGTAAATTTTTTTTGAATGAACTTGGTTTATTAGACCACTAAATATAGATTTTGAAAAGATGTTTGGTCCACGGTGAACCAGTGGCAACAAAAATGAACAAGCCTTGAAGATGCATTTGGTCAAACAAATATTTATTGGGCTTTGAGATTTGTGCCAAGCTACAGATCCACTAATCGTAAAAGATAATGCACGGGATATGAATTCCGAGATTTGCTACTCCAGCCGTCCAGCGTACTATTCTTTGAAAACGAAATTATAAATTAAACATGAATTGAGAAATTATTATAATATGAATTGAAAAACTATCGGATAAAATTCATTTGAATTTAATAATATCAACAAGTGAGAAATTATTATAATCTTTATTTTACTTATTATATAATTATAATATAAAACTAAACTATAAAATAATTTGAACTATGTCAGATATAATTCATTTGAATTGTAATAATATGAACAAGTGAGAAATTATTATAATCTTTATTTTACTTAAATATAATGATAATATAAAACATGAATTTTCATGGTTAGTCATATATACTTGATAGATATTGTTCAGTTGTATAATTGTAATAATTTAAGTGCAATATTTTGTTTTAACATAATTTTATTACAAATTATTTTTTACCAATTATTTCTTACGTTCTGGATCTTTTGGCTACAAAACAGGCTTTCTGCCAAAAAAAATCAAGTTTCTGAGTCAACTCGCCCGATTCCGGCTGAGTCATCCGATTCTGATTCCACGGTCAAGAATCCGATTCCGATTCCGATTCCGAGTTTCAGAACCATGACTGTAACTACTTCTAAACCTATTTATTATTCAGAACATGCTCGCTACTTCTAAACCTATTTAATATTCCAAACATACTCATACGTCTAACCTATTGGCTGAAATTGAAATTAAAAAATCGTTATTGAACTCAAATTGAGTTGAGTTCAAAACTCTGAAATCGCTGTTCAATTTTTGTATTCGGTTTGATTAACATACTCAATACTCAATCAATTGTTTTGAACTGAATACGTACACAAATCGTTATTCAAAACACACAAACTGAATACGTACACTAGTTGGTTTCGCTATGCTTCCCTCTTCTTCTGACCAGAAAAAATAGGTCTAGGAGAATTAGAATGATCCTCTTGTCTTCTCAAATTTCTTTCTATCGCTTCTTTCTACAAATTTCTTTGTTCGTTAAGGGAAAAAGGACACCCCTTTAATAGTTTGATTGGTTTAGAATAGTTTCACATAAACTTTGAAGAGACTTGTATGGGATTTTGATGCACCCAGTCCAAACTGGAAAAATATGAGATAAATTAAACTCAATTTTTCTTTTTTGAGTATTTAATCCATCGGAAATGAATGGGAGATAGAAGAAGGAACTAAAATCCGCTTAAAAGTTCGAGAAGCAAACGGTAGTTAAAATCCGATTAAAAGCAGCTTTGACCGGTGGATAACGAAAGTTAAAAGTTAGTTAGAGATATGGGGGACTAGATGGGGGACGAGAGACTGGGGAAGATATAATTACTCTTATTAATATGCGCATTTCTAAAAAAAATCTAAAAACTGAAATTAATAATAATTAAAAGATAAATTAACAATTTAAACCCCTTTTAAAATTCTGTACACCAAGTTCCCCCGTCTCTCTCTCCACTCTCTGTTTCTCTTATATCATATCTCCCCTCTCCTCTCCCAACTGACGACAAGCAAAAGCAACAAATTTGGCATTGATAAATATCTTTTACAGCATCAAATATAGCATTTAACTTAGTACTCGTGTCGAGTATCGCTACTTCTATGAGGCTGGCCTAGTGGTTGGTTTGTCAATGGTGCTTATTATCCTGATTGATTAAAGACTAGCCGGTACTGAGCTTGAATGGTTTGATTTGACAACGGCCTACAAGAGAAATATGAAACAATAATTACTTAAGGATTTCTAAATAGTTGAAGCATGTCGTAACAACTTTGTGAAACCTAGCTCTAATGTTAATCACGATCAAAGTTTGGAATAAAAAAATTTGACTCAAGGATTTCTAAATATATATAGTTAAAGGTGATTATTAGAGTGCCTTGATAAATATCTTTTGCAGATATCCTGAAAATCTTATAAGGGATATAGAGACATACAGGTTTAAAATTGTCATTTTAACTTTTAATCACTATTAATATGTATTTTTTAGAAAAAAAATGAGTCAGTTTATATGGGCCTGGAAATGAAAATATTTCAAATTATTTGTAAACAAAGGTATCAATGTGTTGAATTTGGTCTAATTGTACCATATACTGAACATAACTTTTCTTGAAACAATCTTGGGATTTGGATTGATTCGAATAAAACCCATTTCTTGCAATGCTGCTTACTAATGTCTTCTAAAATTTACATGGTTGAGCTCATTAATTTTATCACTTGGTGCCTTAAAATATAAGCTACTTGTCCAAAATATTCGCACAAATTTTTGTAAAGTAATCTTGAAATATTAATTTTTCTTTTTTTGAAAAGCTACCAAGTGCTGAAGTGCATGCAATATTTTAAAGAACCGTCATACAACAAGTTACAAAGTATTGGAGAGTGCAGCTCTAATTAATAATTAGTGCTAATTTTCCATTATGCTGATTGCCTTTTTGCTGGAGGCATTGTGTTGTAATTTGATCTAATTGTCTTTGTTAAGATTCAAGATAAGTTGGAAAACTTAGTTAAAGTTAAGTTAGAGGCATTATGCAGTGTACTGTCATGTCATACTTGATGGCAATTTAAGTTGGAAATCTAACATGTTTTACTTTTTTTTCAGTTTTACTTATTTTTCGTTTCAGTGTTATTTTCTTGTACAATTAATTGCAAATACATTGTGGCAGTTCTCTGCACTTCTGAACTCGTTGTGCAAATTATGGTGTAATACGAAGAAGATATGCTCATTTAATGGTGATGCATACTCTTTATGTAATTTTATTACTTTTATAATTATATATTAGATATATACTAAAAAAATTTAACTCTGCATATGTCATATTGGACATAACCCGTCCCAAACTCGGAAATTCAAGGAATAAGAGAAGTTTTGGCGCATGTGCCCTTTTCATTTTTTTTTTTTGTTTTAGTTTATTGCAGTTGGTTATATCCTATCTATTCAAATAGTAAGATAGTTGAAGAGGGTTATTATTTAGTACTAAACCATGATGTAAAGTAGTTGTCTTATCATTAATATATATTGGCAGCTGTTTAATCAACTGTGTATTAATTTCAACTTGTGATGAGTTTCATCTTTACATTGGTAGTACAATGTTTCATATTATTGCTGAATTTATGTTTACAGTGTATTAATTTCAACTTGTGAGCTGTGAATATCTTGTTTTAAAACAATCTGAACTAAACTATGGTTTGTTCGGTTTAACTGAACATACCGAAATTTAATTTAGTTTGGTTTTAATTAATGAGTAAAGATTTTGTCTCCCGCCGTTTGATCCTCCAAATGTCCTCCTAACTAACTTATCCATAAAGTACAATGAGGACCACTAACTAATTGAAGGAATACATTAATTACTTGAGAGACCACTTATATTTAAAAAAAAATTACAACTAGTGCGCATATGTAGGAACACTTATGCACGCAAGTATTGATATATACAAGTATTAATACTTAAGATATTAAGTATTTAAATAAAAAAACTGGACATCAACTTTCTTTTCTCCATGGGTACACACCCATCTTTTACATATTTTTGTAGTGGGTTTTTTTTTCTCCGTTTAATCTAATCAATATTTCTAATGATCTGCGAGAAATTTTGCAAATATAAAACCACGAATGTTTTCTACATAATTTTCTCTTTCAAATGAGATCTATGATGAAGTACTTTCGAATTTTTCGTCGTTCAAGTACTCATACGCCAGCATGCAAGTATTCATACCTCGTCGAGTAAATATTAATATCTTGTAGTGTGAATACTTTCAATCTTATAGTGTGAATGCTTAAATAATTTTAGTAAGATTAATTTTATTGATTTTGTTATATATACTTACATTATTTTAGTAAGAATATTATATATGTTTTAGTATGAATACTTTGTAATATGAATATTTTATAGTAATGATACTTTGAAAGTTATATTATGAATACTTTATATGTTTTAGTATGAATACTTTTTAAAATTTATTCATTTGTGTATTATTTTGTAAGATATTAGACCTACTCTTTTATGAAATTATTCTCTGCACAGTCAAGTTTGTTCTCTAAAAAATTTGAAATAACAAAATGGCTCTTTATTGAGTAAGTATTAATACTTGACAAGGTATAAATACTTGCTCGTTGAGGTATGAATACTTGCATGCCAAGATATCAGTACTTAAACGACAAAGAACCCGAAAGTACTTCATGATGGATCTCATTTGAAAGAGAAAATTAGGTAGAAAATATTCGTGGTTTTAGATTTGCAAAAATCCTCGCGGATCGTTAGAAATATTGATTAGATTAAAAGGAAAAAAAAAACCCACTTCTAAAAACATATAAAATGTGTGTGACTAGAGAGAAAAGAAAGTTGATATTCAGTTTTTTTGTTTATATACTTAATATCTTAGGTATGAATACTTGATATATTATATATGAATATTTGCGCGCATAAGTGTTCATACATGTGCCAGCCAATTGTAATTTTTTTTCAAATTGAAGTTGTCACTCAAGTAATTAATGTTTCTCTCAGTTAGTTAGTGGTCCTCATTGTACATTTTTATGGATAAATTAGTTAGGAGGACATTTAGAGAATAAAATGGAGGGGACTATTAGTCGCTCCTTTATCGAACATTTCATCAAATATCTCAAGGGCTATCTTGAGATCGTCAGAAGGTTGAATTGTTGGATTAGAATGTTAGACGGTTCGACTGTTTTTTTATGGGCTGGATTTAGGAGACACGAGATGTGAACCAGATAATATCTCGCTTGTTTGGGCTCAGGTGATATGGCCTTTTAATAGTGCGTTCGATTAAAGGCCTTTAGCATGAAATCAAGGGAAAACCATTGAGAGCAAGTAGTTAGGATGCAGTAGGCCTTCTTACTACCGTCCGATCTATATCCAACCTCCAAAAATAAAACATCTTTATTCCGTCCTTCCCAAGCTTGTACTCCCCTAATTGGAGAGTATCCATAGAATATTGTTTTCACCGCAGCAAGTGGTCCCAGACTCTCAGGTCAAACTTCTTCTCTTTTTTTTTTCGTCTCAGCTCCTCTGATGTAACTCAAATATTTGATTTTAGATCTGGACCGTTCAATTAGAATCCTACCTAATCTGATTGGAAGTAAAATACACCAGATCGCTTTAATATGTGTTGAAGAAAATTGGACCGTCCTGATCTAAACTTAAATATTTTGTAGGAATTCTGGTCATATGAATTCATTATTCCCAACCATATTTAACATACACAAAAACAGCAATGACATATGGGCCACACATATCTGACCCCATTTTTTTGCGTTTTATTCGGTGTTAGACCTGGTGTCATAGAGATATTCGTAGTTAGATTAGACCTGGTGTCATAGGAAACCTACATTGTCATAGGAAACGGTATCAATTAAACCTCTGGCTGGTACCAGACCCTTTAAGAACAAACTAGAAATATAAAGCATACACCATCACTTCTTACTACCTACTACGACAAACATATCATCCAAAAAAGAAGTATAAAAACATGCCATGAGAACCAAAAAGCAGAAAAATCCAATACTACTCAAAATCAGATCACCGTAGGAGTATCTGAATTATAAAAGGAAGTTTTGATTTCCAAATAGTCACAAAATTCTCATTTTTATGCCCCCAAATTTAGGCATGCTATGTCACCACAAAATGGTGCTCTGCAAGACTGTTGAAGAGAGAAACAGAGAGGAGCCGCAGACCTGGTGTCAACGTGAAAAAGGAGAGAGTAGTGCTGCTCTGGTCCATAATCGGATGTGATGGAAAATCAATCAATCATATCCTCAAAATTCTTACCGTATAGAAAACAATGCCAAAAGGAGAGAGTAGTGCTGCACTTTTGATGGAAATCAAGTGGTAGGGTTGTCATTTGGAATAGAGAATAATTTGAAACCTTCAAAATGGAAATAAGTGATGAGTAATCACTTACCTGGAACTTTCGTTCATATTTCAACATCAGATGAATTATTCCATTTCATTGACTAGTGAAGTCTCTCCATTAGTCCTTATCACTTCTTTCCTATATGGTCATTACTATATTCTCTTTCATTACACTTTCACAATAAATTGTTGACCCTAGAATTCTATATATTAAAATATTCTTCAATGCAATTTTTTTTTGAAATATTATTATTTTCACCTATGAGCATATTTATTTTAACGTTTACTGTTCTACTTAAAGGGAACAAATTAAAATAAATATAAATTATAACTGAATCGCCATGCTTTTATTGATTGCAATTCAGGTATGGGGTGTCAACGGGTATGATACGCTTTGGATGGAGATATTTTCATACCTGTACCTGTTATGATAAAAAAAAAAAAAAATATTTATTCTTACCGGTCTTTTCGAATACAGTATGGATTGGGTAAATGGGTAAAAAAGTGTCATTGACATTTTATTTAGTGCTTTCGATAAAATATTTTTTAAAACATGAAAAAAAGATAAAATAATAATGAATACAACTAATTTGTATTATGAAAATTTAATAAAATACAAATATATATATATATATCACTTTATATATATATAATTTTATTTTTAAAAATTATCTTATACGAAGACCGGTAAGATAACAGAAACAAATCGTTACCCTTACTCATACCCGATAAACTAACGAAAAAAAAAATCTAATCCTTACCTGAATTTTTTATTGTGATACGAGTCGGATAAACGGATAAAATGATACAATTTACGTGGAACTTACGTTCACATTTCGACATCAGTTTAATTATATCCATTGCACTAATTAGTCAAGTCTCTCCACATTAATTTAGTCCACATATTTTCTGTAAAATTGCAATCATTCTACATTGGTCCTTATCTCTTGTTTCCTATATGGTCATATTACTATATTGATTTTCTTTTCACTTTCACAATTTATTGTATGTGGACCCTTCAATTCTATATATTAAAATATTCTTTAATGCAAAATTTTTTTTGGAATATTATTATTTTTACCTATGAGCATATTTACTTTAACTTTTACCGTTCTACTTAAAAGAACAAATGCAAATAAATATAAATTTATAATTGAATCGCCATTCTTTTTTTGACTGCAATTCAGACAACTCTATTTATATTTGACTTTTCCTAACGAAGAAAAAATATTAAAAGAAAGAGCAATAATCTTTTCTTTAAACAAGAAAAAGAGCTGACACAAAACAACGGAATCAATTATCCTCTTACCTCTCTGTATTCTTCATGTTAAGTACATCAATTTTCACTTAACAGAGCAGCCATGCTTCACAGTTTAATATTGTTTTACTCAAATTTAGTCAACAAGATTGATTACTTTTAGTATATGCCTATTTGACCTACCAAGTTTTAAGTCATGTTGTTAATCAATAACCACTTATTCTACAATTCAACAAAATTATGTTTCCGAGTTATATCTTTATTTTGTAACGGTTCATATTTAATGGAATTCTGCCAAACATAAATGATATCAAATTGGGCAAAAGTAATATTTTTCAAGATTTTCTTAATTTTTTTTCTAAATTTGTGAAACAAATATTAAGATTTTCTTAATTTTTTTCTAAATCGGTTGTTTTTATTTCCGATGAAAATATTTCATGGAACGACATCTACTTTTTTATTATGGGCAATACAACTTTTTTGTAGCGATCTAACACACGTATAGTTAAAATTTGTCTGCAATTTGACTTGAAGACAATTTTTAGATGCGTTCATTTGAAATTGATGTTATAAGAAATTTTGCATGTCGACTTATGAGAGGTAAGTTTAATGTGACCTATCATGCAAATGTTTTTTGCTTCATTATTTATATATGAGGAAGGATCAAGTTACAATAATTTTGAGTTACAACAAAGTTACAATCATGGTTTTTTTTCATTTTAGAAGTCCAAATCGTCGATCCAAACCATTCAACATGATTATCTAAATAAAATGTGTTTCCTAATCAAATTTTATATTTTTTTTACTATTTATTAAGATGGGTACAAAATTCAATAGTCTGAATTTGACTAATTTTCGTAAAATACTTAATAAATAGTAAATTTCTTTAAAAATATGTAAATTTTGATCTGGAAGCACATTTTATTTAGATAATCATGTTGAACGGTTTGGATCGATGATTTGGACTGTCACACCCTAGATTTTTACCATCCGGAGCGTGATTATATAAGCATCTTCACATCTTTTCTTGGCCGTCAACCTACGTCGCCAACAGAAAGAAAACAAAATAACAAAACAGATTCAGTTACAAAGCATTAGTAAACGGTTATTTAATGACTACTTTTAAAGAGAGAAATGAAAGTTTAACTAAAGAAATTAAAAAGATACTTGAGCCATCTACGTGTTGACTTCCTGATCCGCATCCCTCATATTCGTGCTTCCCGTTGGCTTCATCATTTCCTGGAACCCACATAAAAGTGGAACGGGTGAGAGATCGAACGGTCTCTCAGTATGGGATTTAGTTCCAATCCCGGAGTTTGTCAAATTAACTTATTAATACAAACAGAATATTAAAATTATATCCTCACATGCTTTGAAATATTTAAAACACACACACGCATACACACACACTTCTTTAATTATCTTTTAAGTTTTCGTTTTTATCATTTCTTTTGCCAATCCAATGGGAAATCCATCCAACAGTGGAAGACCGCCAACCCGCTGGGAAATCCATCCAACAATGAGAGGCTTTTCACTAGACGGAGAATTCACCCTACGCTAGATATTGGCTATCGCACTAGACGGAGAATCCACCCTATGCTAGATCTTGACCTGGGACAGAACCGTTTTCACCTACAGTCACATTATCGAGGGGTCTAGTCGAACCCAGACTCAATGTATACATTCCAACATGCGTTTAACGCATGTTGGCTCCTTTCCTTTAACTCATCCGTTATATTTTACGTTCGTTTTCATTTAACACTACACAACGCCATGCTTAACACATCCTACTTACAAGTCTCATGATTGATATTAATAATCCTATTAAGTTTCTAAACAAGCCAAAGGGACATGCACAATTCCATAAATAAATAAATAAATAAATAAAATGCATACAAAATGGTAAGTAACAATTTGACAATGTCCAGGAAACTCGTACCTGTTTACTGTTGTAGATTCGTTGATTGTCTCTCATGTCGTTTAAACATCAATTCTAAAACATAAGCATTCATTTAATTAATGATATTTGAATTCTTTTTTTATTTATGTCCATTCATTCTAGTTTACTAACAAGGACCTTGATTTGACTATTTTGATTAAATCGTCTCACATGTTAGATGTTATATATATTTCCTTTATTAAAAACTCTGACAATGTTATTCTCGGCCTAAAATATTTTGGTATCTAATATGTTTTTTAGTATCACAATGATGAAAGAATTAAAATAATATAAAATAAATTATTTTGCTTCAGTTACCTTAATTATTATCATAACCGGAAGTTTTGTCTAGATGTAATAAAAAAAATACTCAATTAAATATATAGAAATTTTGAAATCTGAATATAGTAATATCATTTAATATAGAATGAATTAGTATATTATATTTGCTTGAACAATAGTTTTGAAAATCTGCAAAAATAGAAATTAAATATTAGTGAGTTCCAACAATTTGTATTTTGAAGTCAGATCTAGGTTACTTGATAAAAGGAGCAAATTATATGATAACCTATATGATTGCAATTGAATGGAAAAGAATCGAGAGAATAGTTTCAGAATTTTTTTTTAAAACTAACAAAATTATTATAAATTAAAAAATATTTCAGATTATAGTATCACAAAAGAGATAAATATTCAGATTATAATTTAAATAAACTCTCATAATAAATTAAATTTCAAATTATAATATGACTAAAGTAACTATTATTCATAATCTATGTTTTCGCATTTTAATTAAGGAAACACTTAATTATTCATCAATTCATACAGTTTAAGAACGAAATTAATTCTAGCCAATAAGATCAAATTATCTTCTCCTAATCTATTCAACTTATGCAACAGAATAATATAAATTTTAACGTACCCTAATGCAAAATCTTCAAAACAAAAGATGATGATTTGGGTAATTTCATTGGTGGCTGTGAAGAAATGAGAAGAGACATGTGATGCGGCAGGAATTACTAAAGTCCCTTTTATTTTTAAAATGACTTCATTGTTTATATATATTTTCAATTAAACTATGAAATGTGAAACGGTTTGCGACAAAACAGACGAGGAGGCGGCAGGAAAATTAAAGGAAGCGAATTAGCAGAGTTTGGACTTTAAAATAAAAAGGAAAGGATTCGGAATTAGCCGCGGTTTCCAATTAAATAGAGGGTACGGATGAAGGGGTTTAAGGTTTTATGGTTTTAATTAAAAAAGGGGCTGTTAAAATTCAACATATGGGTTTCATATTAAAGAATGAGCTCGGCTGTATCGTATTTTTTTAAAGTGAAATTAAATATAATTAAATACGATAAATTAATGATCTAAGTATTAAATAAAAATAAAAATAAAGTTTATCAAATCAATAATTTAGGAAATATAAAAAAACATAATAATTTTACTATTCTATTTCTGCATTTTTTAAAAGGTAATATAATTATAACTAAAATATGTTACCAAAAATAATTATAATCTTTATTATTTTATGTGAAAGTTTTGTACTCATAAATAATAAGTACTTAATTTTTCAGGGTATTACATGGACTTTGAAAATGAAAAACACCGTTGTTGTAACTCAAAATTGTTGTAACTTGATCCCTCCTCTTTATATATGTCACACCCCGTAGCCATCAGATACAGAATGCGACAGGATCCCTGCCGTAAACATACAGTTTCCCATATGCTTACAAGGCAATTACGATATAAATTAAACTCAACCCCCAAAACCAGCACATAAAAACACAATATACATAACCGATCAAATATCAAAGTCAGGTACGTCATAATAAACAGAACGGTATCACATACAGATACGACATGGTTCATGACATAGAGAATAGATATATACAACCAAAAACATAAATACACATCTCTAGTCAAATACCAAACAAAACAGGTAATCGGGAGTCTAGACCTGTCGTGCCTCTCCCGGATCAACCGCCCCGGAACCTGAAAAGAATTACCCAAAACGGGATGAGAGTAAAATTCCCAGTGCGAATATTTGCCACAGATAAGTTGCTGGACTTGCAATCAAGTTCTATTTTCAAAAATAAACCATAAACAAATTACCTAACATGTATATAACAATATATGATTAAACAGAAGTGCATCGATACGATTACAGTAAACAAATGAAATCACAATAAAGGAATTGTCAAATTGAAATTCAACTACACAAAAACATTCGGTTTAACTCATGTTATTACGTCTGGTAGAAAATACAGATGTTCCACCCTACTCACTAGCCCGTCGACATCTGTAGGGTTCCAGACGCCTACAGATGGACCACCCTACTGGACCCTTTATGTGACACCCATCTGTATCGCTTGGCTTAACCATTTCCTAAACTCGGTTTCGGGATCATATCAAGAAAATTCATTTGAAATCATTCAAGAACGTAATATCAATAGACTTTTCAACCGCATTATCATAACGGATAACGCTTTAGACGTTTCAGACTAGTCACCTATATCCATAACCATCATCATATCGCATTGCCACTGCCCCAACCGGTACTGAGGACTTACCCAGGCCTGACTTAAAGCTTTAAGATCCTTGCAAAACCAGATATCCAGGTTTTGCGAATGTCACACTAGGTGACTGTCACTCGCCGGTGACACGTATCCGTTTATTTATCAAATTCTGGTGACTTTCAACTACAGATCAGATCTCATAGATCGACACAATAATAAACCATACCAGCATGCAAATCACCCAGATTACAGCAATTCGAATTGAAATAGATTGGCTATGCAAATGCAATGCTTAATTCAGTTTATGCAACAAAAAGTAATCAACATGACAAATGAAACAATAGTTTAATTCTGAAAATAAAATATCAAACAAGTCCAGAAACCCCGCACCTGAGTATGATGATCGTTAATAGATTCTAAAATCTGGACTTCCTACACGGGCCGAGTCACAATCCACACGGACCGTGTCAAACCCTACTCGGGCCGAGTCACAATCCACACGGACCGTGTAATACCCTACTCGACCCCCTACGCAGGCGCTGCACGGCCCGGACACCTTACCAAATCTATTTGAAAGATACGCATAATCGTTATTTAAGTTCAGGTTTTTGGTACCGGGTTGGTACGGTCGATTGCGGCATCATTTCCTAATTCAATACCATATAACCATAAATACTTATTCATTTACCCAATTTAAATTAGGTCAAATAACTCCTAATTTGGTCGATAAAATTTGGTATTAGGTTTGAAACCATCGATCGTTCATTTCGGCTTAACGGTTTAATTTGGTCGAATAATCGATCATTCCGTATTCTTTGAATCACTAAAACCCTAGAATCAATTCAAAAACCCTAAATCCAATAATCCATCCATATCTATCAAATTCAATTTAGAAATTCGATTCAAGCAACCGAAGTTTAACGATAATTCGAAAACCCGAATCCAATTCCAAACTTCAACCGAAAATTCGACATTTAAATCGAGAATTAGGTTTTCGATAATTTGAGAAAGGAAATTTACCAAATGAGAAGAGGATTAGAGTATCTACTTGGCTCGAATCTCGAATCTCAGATCGAATCGATCGATTTCGCGGAATTTGATCTCTCTCTCACTTCTTCCTCCTCTTGCCCACTCACCCACACACACTCACGGTTTCTTTAGGAAATTACACGGTGGCGAAGGAAGAAAGAAAAGGGTTTGGTTAATAAATTTGGTAATTTTGCCTATAAGCCCCTTAATTTAATTAATATTACATAGGGATGTAATATATGCACATAAACCCTTATATAAATATATGGTTATTAGAATAAACCCCTTTTTGCATAATATATATATGATTTATTTGACTAAATATGAAAAGCATCAATATCTATTCATTTTGAATAAAAATAAATTCATGTCATATTATAAAAAAAATTTACCTATAAGCCCTTTAGGTATATTTTTATGTCTAGAAATATATATATATACACACATATATATATATAAATCGATTAGAATATTTTGTTTCGTAACGTAACAATATATCTATTCAATTTACATGAATAAAACTAATTTTGAATTATTATCTATGTGACATGAATTAAAAAAATATTGGTAAAATATCAATGAATATATATTTGATATATAGAAGAATCATTTAATGAGAAATTAGAGAAAATCAATGAAAACATTTAACAAGATAATAAAAAATTACAAAAAAAATAAATATTTTGATAAATTTTTTTATCAAAATAAACATTTCACTTGGGGATAACATAAATATAATTTTTTGTTTCCATTTAGAATATTAATAGACAATTCTTGCAACGCTTTATTACATTACTCAAATGTGGAAAAATTAGTATTGCATAAAAATTTGTTAAAATCTCAATATTTAAAAATATATCAAGTTTAAAAAAACTCACAAGTCAATTTTTTTCTTAACTATGCTATTGTTGTATTCTAAAAAGTGGAGATTTAATTATTTGGAAAATAATGCCTTTTAATTAACAAAATTAGTCAATTAATATGTCAACCATATATAAATTTGGTACAATACCACAAAATAGGAAATTTATTTGATTTACTATCCAAATTTATATAATTTTTTAATGAAATAATTTTAAATGTTGTGTGTGAAACTAATTATGATTCAATTATATATATGAAAAAATTCAAAAATATATATTCGGCAAGAATTTTTTTTTTTATTAATAATTTAAATTTGTCAATTTATCTGATAATAATACTTTGTATAAGATTATGAATCTTTTAATAAGAGAACAAAAAATATCAATGAACTAATGTTGCAAAGAGTAATACTATTTTCATACATATTGTTATCAACATGCGTCCTTATATGTGCCATGCATATTTCTTCTTCAATCCTTTTAAAATATCATTTATTATGTCAGACTATAGTTTTAGAAAAATAACAAGTAATACTTTTTTCCATGAATGCAATAAAGAGATTATAATTAAGGAAAGAAATAATGAAAAAATGTTTTTAATATTATTTTCTTCAAAATCTGGAACAATAAATGAGGACGTTGATCAAGGAGCAAAAAAATACAAGGCATGCACTTGTTTCCCTCTAGAAAACCACATGGAAAATTAATTATTTAGACAGGAAATCACATTTAGGATTTCATGATTTCAGTGAACAACCAATTTTCAGAGTTGTTATAACGATAACAAATTAAATATAAACAAAAAAAAAAAATACAACATTCCAAAATGTGATTCTTTTATATTTGACAAACAACACTATAAATATTTTAGCAAAGCACGTTCCACATGTTCCGTTCAATTAATTTTTTAGTTGTTGACCTGAGAAGATTATGCTGTCATTAATATAATTTCATACAATTCCATGACTTGACACTGGGCTCAAAAGTCGTGCACACACATTCAATTTTACATTCTTACCAAACATTCAAAGACTAAAGAACTTACTAACACATAAAAAGCGTGCAATCAGCACTACAACAGAATCGACTATCAGAGACCGGAATTCCGGTCTCTGATAGTTAAATCGCCGGTTGCTGATAGTGGCGCCGGTTTCTGAAACCCGTTTCCGGTCACTGATACCCCGGTCGCTGAAACTGTCGTTGCTGATACCCACCAGATAACGTCACCGGTCTCTGAATGACATCACCCGGTCGCTGATAATGTTTCTGCGACCATTTTTTTTCGGTCGCTGATTTTTTGCTGACGTCAGAAAAACAGATATCTGCGACCAAAATAACGGTCTCTGATACTTTAAAACCGGTCTCTGATAATTCTATATGTATTAACTCTTAAATCGTTCGTCATTAAATGAAGCATAATATATAACTTAATTTGTACCGTTCCATAAAAATGAGCAACACATCCAAATATATATAATAAACTAATTTTGTACATCCCAAATGTAGTTAACACATACAATGTGAGCGAGGTCTTTCTAACCTAACATATACAACCTAACTATCCAATAACAAATGGATCTCATATCATATAGCGTAAAAGATGATATTAATATGGTTAAGTTTGCAAGATATTTCTCTGTTCATCACCAATCAATTGGAATATGGCGGTGAGAAGGGTGCCATTTGATGCTGCATCCAACACTGAAGATGAATAATTGAAATAATTAAGATTAGCTGTAACTAAAAAGATGATTAATGTAAAAGATTAGTAAAACAAATCTTTACCTAGGTTTTTGCCCCATAGGCAATTTATGACCACTAAGAACACAATCTATTGCAAGACTCAAATCCCTACAATTGAAAAATATGCATATTATTTTGAGATATAATTAGCACTTGAACCTTTTGCAATATGCACCGTTGAAATTGCCAGTTAGGACCTTTTGCAATTGCAACTTTTTTTGTCAGTTAGGACTCTATTGTACCTATTTCACAAAAAAAAAAAGACTATTAAACCTAAAACCACACAGTTGAATCAAAATGTCTCCTTTGTACCAGCATCCATTTATATACAAACATGCCCATAAAACCATATATAATATAAATAGCAGTATACTAACCTTTTTCTTTATCTTGCCACCAGGAAGTCGTTTCAACTCCTCTTGCTTGGAGAATTATTATTAAACGAAGAGTTACAAGAACAATTGCTACTCACATGTACTGGTAAATTGAAAATGATATTTATAAGAAAATCAAATGTTAGCATGTAATCAGGTGGTTTGTACCAGTACCTAGAGTGTTTCATTTGAACCAGCAGAGAACAAAATGTTTTATAATCTTTTGATATTTTTTGGGTTTCAGCATTTTTTTTTTGGAGCAAAGAGTTGTTACCAACAGGCATCACCTATTTAGTAAAACAACAAGCACCATATCACAAGATCACAACACAACAGAATAAGCACCAGCAAGCACAAATAGCCCACCCCGACTGGTACCAGCACTGGTACCAGTAAAACAACAAGCAACAAGCACCACACCAGGAAGGCCGTCAAGAAAATCAACAAGCACCACACCAGGCGCCAGAAATTTGCGTTGTAATATTTCTCTTAGCAAAGTAGCAAATCGCCATTGCTGACGCAAAGCAACCTTTTTACGATTTAGTGACTTAACGTACTTACAAGGAACCTAGACTCAGAGACAGCGGAGGCGGCTGTCTCTGAATCGTTAATTTGTTTAGGTAGTTTGCAAAAAAAATATGTGAGAAAGAGAGTCAGAGACAGACCGAGAGAGAGCAGCAGAGGTGGCGGCTGCCGAAATGGCCGGCAGGTGGTCGGGTCGGTCAAGAGAGAGAGACAGGGAGTAGCGACTCCGAACAAGGCGCAGGCAGACGGGACGATCAGGGCTAAGGCGGCTCCGTCAGTAGGGCGAGGTGGCTCCGTCAGCAAGGCGAGGCGGCTCCTTTTTTCTGTCTAACCTAACGCGCAAATCCAGAGTTAGAAAAGAGCGAAGAGCTTTGGCGGGGAGATAGACACCCTTCAGCGACCGGAATAAAGAGGTCGCAAAAAAGTATGAGCGTCGGTCGCAGAAGCTTTGTTTCAGAGACCGGTTATGAAACCGGTCGCTGATACTGGTCGCTGAAAGTCACCGTCGCCTGATTTTTCTTTAAATTTTATTTTTTTGGAGAAAACCGGGTATCAGCGACCGTCGACAACACCGGTCGCTGATGCCCGGTTTTGTTGTAGTGCAGAAAACATCAAGGCATATCGTAAATGCTGTACAATCAGATCTACATTACGTTCTACATTTTCATTGCACTGAAAATTTCAAGTCCAATAGCCAATGTCATTCACTGAAATTAGTAGTTAAACAGCGCAATTAATTTGAAGTCAAGGAAAGAACAGTAGTTGTCCAATTTTATGTATGTCATTTGAATATTTTGGAGGTGTGTGGATGCATTATTTTAAAAGATGGGAATTTTTATCAAATATTTCTTTACTTTTTTTATAACCATAAAGTAAAATGTAACTAATTAAAACTTTATTATAAGTATCATCCATGCAAATGAAAAATGATGAAATGAATTACAAATTTACAATTCATCTAATGACTTCAATTAATTAATAACAGTATACATTTAACATAATTTGATGAAACATGGAATCAATAACTTGATCAAACATGTGTATGCAGTTGGCAGAAACTCGAACATAGAACAGGGATGGCAAATCTATTTAATCATGTATAATGTATATAAGAAGTTAATAATCGTAGATCTAGTATTGAATATATTTGTATCAATTGAATATTTTGGAGGCATGGGGACGGGATTTTTTAAACAATTTTTTAGTTTTTTTCTAGCCAAAATTAATAACTCATAATATTGAAATATAACAATAATTAAAATATAACTTAAAACTTTATTATTAGTATATCATCCATGCCGATGAAAAATGATGAAATTAATTACAATTTACCATTCATCGAAGGACTTAAATTTTATAATAGCCTATATTTGACAACATTTGATGAAACATGGAATGATATACAATTGCTCGATAGGACCCCAGAATCAATAACTTGATTAAACACGTGCATGTAGTCGGTGGAAACTCACATAGACAATGTGAAGAAACAGAGCACAATTCTGAGGACTGCATCAAATCGTGTTATTATTTGCTAAATTATGTTTTGTTACATGAAAAAAAAGAGTTATTTTTGGAAAAAATAAAGTTATTTTTTCTTAACTGATTTTTTGTTTGGATAAAAAGTAAAAATGGTGAATTACAAGCACACAATCTATCCTTGTAGTAATTATGGGTGTCAATCCAAAGACTAAGGCAATTATAATTTTGACTAAATTAATTAATCCTAAATTAAGTGCAAATAAGTAATTAGTGGGGGGGGGGGGGTTTGTTGCAAATCTAACAATTATTGGGTTCAATACCCGAGAGGAGTTGATTTGTAACAAAAACTAAATTAATATCAAAATAAGAAAATAAGATTTGAATAAGTTAACAAAGTCGAGGGGCATTTGGTATACAATCACTTAGTTAATTCAACACTTGGTTCATTCTCTTGATTCATGCTTTGTTTTGATGGGAGTTCCAACTAGGTTGACCTATTTCTACTTAGAATCAATATTTTTCATGTTTCAAGCCTATCATATTAATTTACCTCGTCTTAGCGCTGTCACTACCTAATAGGGCTATTTAATTGAAGGCTAAATACTCCACTAATTTATATCGATCACTAAATATACTTTAAGTATCCCGATTGCGAAGTACTCGTAAATTGGTTTCCCACAACTTTTCATGTCCAACCTTTAGTTCTTATGATCAGGGGTAGACTCGATTTGGGCCATCTAATCTATTATCCCTAAGGTTATTTGTGTACAAGACTCAGTTTTATCAATGGCTTAAACACCCTTGAAGACAAAAGGGTTGTCACTACCTCCGCAATGTGTGGTTTCAAAAACACAAATCATGCATAACTCACAAATATATATAATAAGAACTAAACATCAATTCAAAGCAATCATTGTACAAGAAAATATTCCAAGTAAGAAAATCAACACAAGTTCATGCTTACAAACTAGACCCCTAGAGAGGAGATTAGCCTCTCATGGGTGCAATAACAAAACATCCATGAAAAAGAACAAGTAAACAAGCAATTAAAATGAGTAAATAACATAGGAAAATAGAATACACTAGTTGCCAAGCTATGCCTCAGTTCTTCCTTGCAAAGTCTCCTTGTAAGTCGCCAAATCCCCTTCGTCGCCTTGAATTCACTTGAGAATGATGAGAGAATGAAGTTAGGGTTTGAGAGAGAAGAGAGATGTATTGGAAGATGGCTTGGTTTCAATCCCCAAAGGGGAGATGTCTTCTCTTGCTGTCCAGTCTTTAATTTATAGCAATTTGTGACTTAGAGGGCAAGCAAACAAGGTTGGAAAATGAATCCGATGAAGATACGGTCAAGTTTTGGCAATAAATCGCATTGGTGTGGCCAAGTGTGGCCATACAAATCTCATCTTCTGCCTTTGCCACGTTTTGGACCTCATATGGAAGTTAGCTTGACTTGGGAGGGACACTAGGGCAATGAGGAAGTGAATCAAGCGAGATCTCGTAAGATATGACAATGAATTACAGCTGATGCTTTACTAAAATGGTTACTGCAACTTGTACATTCCAAATTATGAATTCTATCCTTCATTGGAGTTGTAGATCTTGTTGTCCTCTTTCCAAGAAGCCTTTATTTTCCCAAATCCGAGTTCGTATGACCAAGATATGGACAAAATACGATCGATGTGCAGGTAACATATTTTTGTGTGGCCAGAAGTGCGGCTAGGGGTGGGGGCACAAAATTGCTGCGTTTGAGAAATCTTATTTTGCGTGGCCTAGGGGGGCCGCATTTTTCTCTGTTTCGGCTAAATTCATCTCTTTTGTGTTGTGCTACCAGGTGTGCATGCCAAGGGGGCCGCACCAATCAAAATGTGATCAATTGAGGAGTTGTGCAGCCTAGGGAGGCGATAAGATTGACATTGGGACTTCAAGAGTAGTTGTACGGCCGCACATAGTGTCCCAGAGACCGCACAAGAGGTTGAAAAGCTCCAAAACTGAAATCAAAATAGACTAGAAGTAGTAACTTGGTTCTTTGGCACAATTCTAATTAAATTAAGCTAGAATGCAAGAGAATTGGTTATGAAATTGAAGTAAAACCTGTGTTAAAAGTATATATAATTTAGGCTTATCAGAGATTGAACAAAAAATCAAATCCCCGGATATATGTTTTATTTTTATTTTTTTAAATTGTTTGGTAGTGCCTACCACGCATTCCGGGTGTCAATGTGAGAGTAGTTATGCAATTTTTATGCAAAATTAATCTATCATATTCCCAAAATTCTTACTGTATGGATAAAATGGCAAAACTAGACAGTAGTTCTGCGATTTTTTATGGAAATGAATTGGTGGGGTTGCCATCTGAAATAGAGAATAATATGGTACCTAAAAAATGGAAATAAGAAATGAGTAATCACTTCGCTCTACAGGAGTATACAATACGGAATACTTGACTAGACAAGTCTTCTGTAGAATTTACTGTCCCATTTCAAAACCAGTTGAACTACTCATTTCAAAATTAATTCTATCTATATATTAATACAGTCCACATTTTTTCTTTTCAATTAAAATCACTCTACATCAATTTCCCTATCTCTTCTTTCTAATAAGGTCATTACTATATTTCCTATTCTACTTGAAGATAAAAAAAAATGCATTAATCGATTGCAATTTGCAGGCAAGTGTATTTATACATTACTCCTAAAGAAGTGTGAAAGAAATAAGAGCAATATTTTTTTTTTACAAGAAAAAAATAAAAACTGACACGAAATAACAAAAGCTTTGATGGATACCTATGCAATTATCCACCTCCCTCTCTGTTTCTCTAAGTTAACAGCTTCAACTTTCAGTGAACAACTTCAACTTTCAACTTTAAGTGAGGGATATTATAATTACCCTAATTGTAATCTCTGATGGTTCAATTGTGTAATCTTTTGTGTGTTGTTCTATGAAAGAGATAAATGTAGACCTTAACACACAAGGAGTCAAACCGCGCGAACGTAAGTATCGGATTCCCACTGTTCATGCATGGCTCAAGGCCTGACACAACAAATACCAAATACAGTATTAACCGGGCTACATTGTTTGTTACATATTTCATTTTTTGGAACAGTTTAAAATTCGGTATGAAATGAAGAGGATACACTTGTGTCATATTGTTTGTGTGAAGTAAATTGTACGTTCCCATACATATTCGCCGGAGGGCTTAATCTAAAATAAAATTGTTCCCATGAATGCGTAAAAATGTAGCAAGTCCTGAACCTAAGGAAATATTAAATTGATTAAAATAATCACATTTCTGTTATTATTGTGGAAGTTATTTTCGGTTTTGTAGTAATTTTGAGTTATTTATTTTTCGTCACAATTTTCAGTTATTGGTTCCTTCTAAATAACTTAAAAAGAGTATTCATTTGAAATTGATGTTACAAGAAATTTTTCATGTGGAGTTCGAGAGAGAAATAAGTTTAGTATGTTATATCATGCAAATATATATTGCTTGATATTTATTTATATATCTCTGCGGTTCTCTTGAATGAAACTAATTATGATTTGAGGTCTACATAAAAAGAGTTAAAAAAAATATTGTCAAATAGTCATATTTTTCTTTTTTATTATAAAATTGCCTAGGAATAAACAAGTATATAATAATAATATTTTGTCATTTTAATGAATCATTTAGTTAGATGTTGGAGAAAATCAATGAAAATGTTTACAAGAATTTTAACAAATTACAAAAAGATAAATATTTTGATAAATTAGTATATCGATATACCTAAATAAAAGATAAAAGAAAAATATAAACTACATTAACCTTAACACAATAATTAGTTCATGACACTATATTTGATTCTCCCAAATTCCATTTAGCATTTCCAAGCCATATATATATATATATATATATTTAAAAAATAGGAAGGAGGGACATTTTTATCAAGTTTTTTACACAAGGAATATTAGAAAACAAATTGTTCTTGGACCTAAAGCAAAATTCTCATCTCCTGAATATGGAACATAACTAATGTCTCTACTAATGAATATTCTTTAATATCTCTATACAAAATATTATTTGGATATATGCTGCAGTCTTTGGTCTTAATTACTCTGTGTTGCAATACTAGTAACGGGAAACAAAATTAAAAAAAAAATGCTAGTAAACATAAAACTGACTTCTGAAAATTGATTAATTGTATTTTTCTCATTCAACAAATTGCAGAAGTTCATTCGTTTTTAAAGCACTGATCTAAATATAAATGCAGAATGGGAATTGAAATTTCTAACATTCGTTTCCAATTATTTTGGATTAATTTTGACCTTATTGAGTTATTTTCTAGCTCTTCTTCCACGGTACATTGACATATAATGCCTTACTCTCTCATGGTCTTATCTCTTTCGTTTTTCCCTGGTATTTGTCTTTTCTTTTTTAATTATTTTTTTTATTTCTATGCGTGGTGATGGTCTGTATATTGATACTTCTTCGTGTAGTTTTAAACCAAGCATCAATCCAAGTCCCTTAAAAAATATTTCTTGTTTATAATCTATGGAAAAAATCACTACAATGTTTTTTTTTTTCCTAAGTAAACTCACTCTTGGAACAACATCTACTTTTTTATTATTACAAATAGCGATGGGTCCAAAATTTCAAATATTACTAAGAAGTTCTAGATAACTAATAAATCATGAACCAATTTTTGGGATCTTAGAGCATCTACAACCTTGAAACTATTAGAGTTTCTAATCTGATGTTGCAATTTTTAATTTAGTTTCAGGGATGTGGGAGAGTTTCTTATTTAGAAATTATGGAGTAAAGTTTCATATTATGAAAATGTTTCTAAACTCCATACAGATCAAATGATTGACATAGATTATTTTTTTTTATTTATTGCTAATATGACTTAATAGAAACTCTAAAATTAATTTCAGGAATATGAGAGTTAGATACTTTAGAGACCTTAATTTTTAAAAGTAGTTAATAGTCATTTAGAAAATTATTTGAGTTGCAGGTACAATACTAATTACAAAAGACATCTTCATTAAAAATTTGAAATTATTTATAAGATATATATATATATATATATCTTATATATATGAAGGTTTTGATAAAAAAAAGATAAAATTCTTTTGGATTCTCTCTTTCTTTTTAGCTCTCTCTCTCGCGTAATTTGTGTTTGTTGTTTCGATGTACAAATTCTAAATTTCTCTCCAACCAAAATTTATTTGAATATAATAACTTTCTCAGGTGCTAAGAAATGTAGATGAATAATTTGGGTTCTGGCTTATATATTAATTGTTCATCAGATGTTGTTACAACCATAACTAATAGATTGCCATTTCAACACTTTGGGAATTTTGTGGTCCCTCAGGTAATTAAGAAATAGAATGAAGGGGTTACATAAAAACGGAAAGAAAGTTGGTTTTTTTTTAATAATTTTCTTAATGAAGGATATTTCTTACCAAACCTTGTAAATTTTATATTCTCATATTTGTATGAAATTTCATCAAGAGGCCGGATCTACGGCATTTCTTTATAGTTTCTATGTAATTTTTGCACGCACGAATTGCTATCTTTTTACTTATGTAAATAATATTGTTGAAAATAACAAGTTAGAAACAGAAAATTGATCTCAGCCATCCATCATTGATCAATTAAGAAGAAGTTAGAATATAATTGTACAGTACCAACGGTACTCTGTAGCTACAGTAAAATAGAGTCGTTAGAATTTTTTTGCTATAAATAGAGGATAGGGACTTTGTAAACTGTCACTGTTCAATAATATAATAATCTCCTCAGAATTTATAATTTCAACATGGTATCAGAGCAAATCTGATCAAGTGATAACAATACCCGATAACCAATAACCAATATTTACCAGTAACTGGTAAACTCATAAACAGCGACAGACAGACCACAATAAAGATTCAACGATCAAGCATATTCAGAAATGGATCAGTGGGGGCAGGAAACAAGCGAAACTGCCAACCCATCGAAATTATCTCCGACTTTGCTCAATGGTATGAACTATCTATCATGGGCCAAATCAGTAACCATTTCTCTTAGCGGTCGAGATAAGATAGAATTCATCACAGGAGATAAAGCAAAACCCGAACCGATTGATCCAGCAAAACCGTCAAGATGCCGAGAAAATTCAAATCCGAAAATGGCAAAAAGAGGACCATACTGTTATGGGTCTCTTGTACGGGTCCATGGAACAAAAAATCATCGATTTGTTTATTCAAAGCTGTGAGACATCGAAAGAACTGTGGGATGAACTCAAATCCTTTTACGGGCAACAAAAAAATCATTATCATGTCTACCGTCTCCAACTAGAAATTCAGCAAGAAAGAAAGGGAACTAGAACCCACTTGGAATATCTAGCCTCTCTCAAAAAGAAATACGATGAACTTGATGTTTATCGTCCATTCACAACCGACATAAAAGAGCTCAAAAAAAGAAAAGAGGAGGATCGAATTTTTTCGTACCTTGCTGGCTTCGATTCAACTTATGAGGTTATTCGGTCCCAAATCATCCGATCTCCTGACCTTCCCTCTTTTTCAGAAGTAGTCAATCAAATCCAGCGGGAAGACTCTCTACGGGAAGCTATGGGGGGTCCACAAGCCAGCCATGGCGAGGGACACGAACCCCATGGCCATGCCGTACGATTTCCCCAATTCTCAAAACCCTAGTTCTCAAATCCAACAAAATCGGCAAAATTCGAGAAATGAAAAATGTTCTTACTGCAAGAAAGAGGGTCACAAAGCCGAAAAATGCTATTTTCTTCATCCAAATCTCCGACCAAAATGGTGGAAGGAGATGGATTCGAAGAAGGGAGGCGGAGACAGAAGCTGGAAAGAAGAAAGGGGCAGTTCTCGGGGGTTCTCTGCTCAGACCGAAAAACAAACTTCAATTAATTCAACCAGCTCTGAACCGGGTCCAGGTGGTCCAGGCGGTCCAAGTGGCTCAAGGCCCGGCCCAATCTTCTCTGGCGCTGGCGCTGGGAATTCAATTGGCGCAGGATTTTGCGCTGGCGGGTCAGATGGAAACGGGTCAAGTGCAGGGGATCCGGTGCAGCAGCTTCTGCAGCAGCTGACTGTGTTGCTTTCAAATGGAAATCAAATTCAAAGCTCATGTGGTATTGGATCGCACCCAAAAAAATTTAATTTTAATGACCAAATAATTATCGATAGCGGTGCAACCGACCACATGTTTGGCAATAAGGAATTTCTTACCAATTTGACTTTACCAAAAAATGACCAATATGTGGTAGTAGCCAATGGCATGAAAGAAAAAATAAATTACATAGGTGAAACTAGTTTATGGAACAAAAGAATTACTAATATTCTATTTTTAAATTCTTTTCCTATAAACCTAATTTCGGTTAAAAAATTAACACAAGAATTTAATTGTAATGCCATTTTTTCTTGCAACAATGTTGTATTTCAGGACCGGGTAACCGGGGAGAAGATTGGTGAAGGTTTTTTTAAAAATGGACACTATCTTTTGAATTTACAAGAATTAAAGTTTTGTGCTCCGGCAAGCTCAATTAGTTACGAAAGATGGCACAAAAGACTTGGGCATCCCTCCGACAAAATTTTAAATAGTGTTTTAGATTTTCCAAAATCTAATTGTATTAATTGTGATATTTGTAAAATGGCTAAGCAAACGAGACTTCCCTTCTCACTTTCTAATAGTCGAAGTGAAGCCTCGTTTGATTTAGTCCATTTCGATGTATGGGGCCCGGCCCCAATTAACTCTTATAATGGATTTAGATATTTCGTTATTTTCATCGATGATTTTTCTGAAGCTATATGGCTATATTTATTGAAATCAAAAGATGAGGTATTTAATTGTTTTCGAGAATTTTTATGCCTTATAGAAACTCAATTCAATACCAAACTTAAAATTTTTAGATCGGATAACGGAACGGAATTTGTAAATAAAAATTTTACAACTTTTTTTAAAGAAAAAGGAATTATTCACCAAACCACATGCATAAACACTCCCGAACAAAATGGTGTATCGGAACGAAAAAATAGACATTTGTTAGAAATGACACGTGCATTATTATTTCAAAATAACGTTCCAAAAATATATTGGTCGGATGCCATTCTTTGTGCTACGCATCTAATTAATAGACTACCAAGTGTTGTTTTAAAAAATAAAAGCCCAACCGAAATTCTTTACCAACAAAAAAAGAATATTGATTATTTAAGAGTTTTTGGTTGTATTTGTTTTGTTCATATCAAAAGAAAAGATAAGTTTGATTATATGTCAACAAAAGCTATTTTCTTAGGATATTCATCTTCAAAAAAGGGTTATAAATGCTATGATCCAATAAATAAAAAAATATTTATTTCTAGAGATGTGATATTTTGTGAGGATGAACCATATTTTAAAAAAGGTGAGATTACAACAAACTCACATGACAATCATCAAATTAGGCCTTCAACACTTTTCCTAGATGACCTTGATTTTATACCAAATATGACTCATGAATTTGAGGCCGATAACGAAGAAGAAATAGATAATAATATTCCTAGTAATAATGATGATGATGATATGAATGATGATAATAATAACAATAATGAGGAAGAAGAAACCACAAGTTTGAGAAGAATCTCAAGAATACCTATACCATCAACTAGACTTAGGGATTATGTAATGTCTTATACGGTACAATATCCCATACAAGACTTTGTATCATATGAAAATATTTCAACCGAGTATAATGCATTTCTTACTTCTATTCACAAAGAAGAGGAGCCTAATAATTATCAAGAGGCAATAACCAAACCGGTATGGTGTAATGCCATGAGAGAAGAATTAAGAGCATTAGAAAAAAATGATACATGGGTAATCGTACAATTACCAAAAAATAAGAAAACCGTAGGATGTAAATGGGTATACAAAATAAAATACAATAGTGATGGTACCATAGAACGGTATAAAGCTAGATTAGTGACAAAAGGGTTTACTCAAACCTATGGTATTGATTATAATGAAACCTTTGCACCGGTGGCCAAAATGAATACCGTTAGAATTTTATTTTCTATTGCGGTGAATAATAATTGGAACCTATACCAAATGGATGTAAAAAATGCATTCCTTCAAGGGACACTTGAAGAAGAGGTTTATATGAACCTACCACCCGGTCATAAAATGGAGAACGAATCTAACCTAGTTTGTAGGTTAAAGAAGTCAATTTACGGATTGAAGCAATCTCCTTGAGCATGGTATGTAAAACTTAGCTCATATTTAATTTTTTGTAATTTTAGAATTAGTAGTGCCGATCATTCATTGTTCACCAAAATAGAAGGAAAAAATATAACCATTGTATTAGTTTATGTAGATGACCTTATAATCACCGGAAATAATTTAGGAGAAATTAGAAAAATAAAAATTCAATTAAAAGAAAATTTTGATATTAAAGATTTAGGATACTTAAAATACTTTCTAGGGATAGAAGTAGTTTTTTCACACAAATGCCTATTTATTTCACAACGAAAATACACACTAGATTTATTAAAAGAAACCGGCAAGTTAGGTTGTAAGCCAATCTCTACACCAATGGATAGCAAATATAAATTAAATAACGAGGATGGTGAACTCTTAGATGACATCAATATTTTTCAAAGACTAGTAGGGAAATTAATTTATCTTACGGTAACTAGACCGGATATTTCCTTTCCGGTAAGCCAAATTAGTAAATTCATGCATTCACCTAGAACACCTCATTTAGAAGCCGCAAATAGAATTTTGAGATATCTAAAACAAAATCCCGGGAAAGGTATACTTATGACTAATAATAAATCTAATACAATATGTGGCTATTCCGATGCAGATTGGGCCAGTAGCTTTGATAGAAAATCTACCACCGGTTTTTGCACATTTGTAGGTGGGAATCTAGTCACATGGAAAAGCAAGAAACAAAATGTCGTGGCTCGTTCAAGTGCGGAAACGGAATATCGAGCCATGGCATCTACCGCAAGTGAACTAATATGGATTAAGCAACTACTCAACGATATGGGTGTTGGAAGTGATCAACCAATGAAAATGTATTGCGACAATAACTCCGCTCGACACATCGCGTCGAATCCGGTGTATCATGAAAGAACAAAACATATAGAAGTTGATTGCCATTTTATTCGAGAGAAAGTTCAAACCAAAGAAATAGAGACACTATTTGTTAAAAGTGAAGATCAATTAGCGGATGTCTTCACAAAAGGATTGGATTCAAAACAATTCGAGAATATTTTGAGCAAGCTAGGATTGTACGATATTTACATTCCTAGCTTGAGGGGGAGTGTTGAAAATAACAAGTTAGAAACAGAAAATTGATCTCAGCCATCCATCATTGATCAATTAAGAAGAAATTAGAATATAATTGTACAGTACCAACGGTACTCTGTAGCTACAGTAAAATAGAGCCGTTAGAATTTTTTTGCTATAAATAGAGGATAGGGACTTTGTAAACTGTCACTGTTGAATAACATAATAATCTCCTCAGAATTTATAATTTCAACAAATATGTAATTAAATAACTAAAAAGGCAACAATGGAAAAGGCAGTCAATACTCAATACTTGACAGGAGAAGTTTTCTGTTGAACTAACAGTCGGCAACAAAAACATCATTTTAATTGCATCATGTTGATTAGGCTCTCCTCAATTTTCATCACATATATTTTCTTCTCTATTACAATCACTCTACATCAGCTTCCTGTCATTTCTCTTTCACAATAAATGTATCTTCTTCTCTAACAATGTTAGTACTACATTCCCTTTAATTTGTCTTTCACAATTGATTGTGGACTATTACTTAAAATATTCTACAATAGTTTCCCAATCTCTTCTTCTTTAACATCGTCATTACTATATTCCCTTTCATTTCTCTTTCTTTCACAATAGAACATGGAGCCATTACATTATATTCAATTAAATATTCTTCCATACACGTTTTTTTTTGGTATATTATTTGTTTCCCTATGAACATATTTCATTTTTTTATGTTCTATTTCAAGAAAAGGAATGCAAAAAAAATTAATATGACTTTATCAAACACGCAGATGCATTTCGATAGAAACACAACCAGATCCTCCATTGTTCTTTGTTAAAGAAAAACATTGTAACTTTATGTGTTTGCAACATCTTTAAGAATTAAGAGAGGGCGAACACGCTGTGATTAAAATACTGCATCTTTTTTTTGTTTTTTAATCCTTTTTTAGCAGTAGTCACGCTAGATGGCGACAATTAGCAGCTAATGCTCGATTTCGGGGAGCGAACCGTCTTGCCTCCCACGCCTTAGATTCTTCATAACATTAAGCAAACACACATTACATATAAAACAAACTAAGACGCAATAAAAATTATAATCGTACCTGAATGTATGTATACACGCACTACATGTGAACGGCCGGCGGAGCTCGGATCTTGTCACACTCTAGATTTTAACCATCCAGAGTGTGATTATAACATCATCATCGTACTTTTTCTTTGTCCATCGTTGCCAACGGAAACAAAAACAAAATAACAAAGCAGTGTTAGCTACAAAGTTCAGTAACCGGTTATTTAATGACGCACTTATCTATAATTGACTTAATTTAACAACTATTCAAACAAGCCAGATTAATCCACACAAATACACATCAAATTGTGTATGCATATTTAACTAGCGATAGCATATCGGTCTAGGTCATCTGTAAAATAAGTCACATCATATTCACATGTGTGTAATCCCTGCACTTTTTCACATTCTCATAACACAATTCCTTAAACTGTTAATCCAATGAGAAATCCATCCAACATTGATAGCCCGCCAACCCACTGAGAAGTCCAACCAATAGTGGAAAGCTACAATCGCAATTAAAACTCCAATCTCAGATCCGCTATCCCATTAAATATGCTACCATAATCCAACATGTAATACCAATATTCAAATTAACCATACAAAATGAAAACACAGATTATAGAGAAGTCTGATTACCTAATAGTGAGATGTTCAGAATTTCAAATTGGATTGCAACGATACTTTAGAATCACTGCGATGCCGTTAAAATTAGAATCGGACATTAAAATCGAATATCAATATATTTGTCACGATAAATTCTCTTTATTTCTTTTTCTCACTTTTTCCCACTTTTCTATTTTCTGAAGAGATAATGAAACAGAGAGACGGAGAAACATAAATTCAAAGGGGTTATAAGAGTGTATGGGTAGTTATTAGAGGAGTTATCAGGTAGCGGTTATTCTTTTTCATCTGATTTTTTATTTTATTTGATTTTGATTTTCTTCTCCAAAAGATTAACGGAGATAAAAAAGTTTTCAATTTTTTTATTTAAATTTTAGAATGTAAATAAATGCGGTCAAAATCATAACTTACGAAATAATAGAAATAAAGTTAATCTAAGAAAACAAACAGAAATAACATGTCTATTTTTTTTTAACGGAGATGTATATAGCATATATAATATTATAAAAATAATCTTTTAGCATAAATAATATTAATTCAAAATTTTCGGGATGTTACAGATCTCAAAATCGTTAGTGCCTTCAATGCGAACCAAAGCAAAATAATAAAAAGATGGTACGCAATAGACTCTGAAAAAATCGTTTTAATTCGTCATTTCTCATCATAAAAATGATTAAAATATGTTATTAATTACAATTGCAGATATGAGGCTTAATTATGTAAGGTGGTCACTGTTTTAATAACATTGGAATAAATCACTACTATAAAAAAGTTAACTATACACGACATATATATCATATATGGATGAGAAAAAATTTCACAATAACATAACTAGGGGAGTCTCTTCTATTTTCTTTAGCTTTTCTCCCAAGTCATGAGGTTTATTATGTAACAAAAGCATCTTTCCTTTTTTTTTTTTTTTTTTTTTTAGGATATTTATATAATTCCCCTTGATACTGCATTCGTCTGTCCAAGGAACAATTTGTGTGCCATTGATTGAATGGATCATGTACAAGACGGGTGAGATAAAGAGTCACAAAAGAAAAATATTTGAAAAAAAAAAAAACTATAGCATACAAGTAATTTTGCATGTCATAAGCTATCAGATGGCATTATTTTTTTTTTTTTAAGAAATCATTTTAATAGTATGTGAAGAACGTCTTTATTTCTTAATATAATGGATCACCCTTAACAACATGTACACATGCACGTTACTAGCACATACATATATAGTATTTTGGTAGTCTGAAAATTTGCTCTCTTGTTCTGAATAACTCCTAAGGAGATATTAATTTAATTAGGAGCAAAGTCAGAAAATTTTAATTGGGATTAAATATCATATGATGATGGAATGTTCACATTGATATAACCATAATACCAAAAACTTTAAGTGTGACTATGGGTATCAACAATGAAATAATTTTATTTTTTATTTTTGTGGAGCTCAAGGAAATTTTTTTTTTTTTTAAAGATGGATTACGAAAAGAAAAAAAGATAATGCAAATATGAATAACAATATTAAAATGAAACTTTTTTGACTCATTAATTCCATCTTACTAAAGATGAGTATACATGTACGAAACCCATAGAAAGCTAATGCTCGCCAGAGCACTAAGATCAAGACAAAGCAAAATATCTTTTTGAACAGCTGAGAACAATTTGACCAATTAATTTTTGTTAAATTACTAAATTGTTGCCACTTCAAGAAGCATCCTCTCTTTATCAAAGCCAAACGCTTTCGAACAGGTTCCCATAACTGGCTTTTCTTCACCAAGAAAATCAGAAACTGAACTATCACCCAGGACAAACTCAGCCTCAAAAGAACGAACCATCCGTAGAGCAAGAGTGGGGTCTTATTCCTAGGTTGAATTATTGGTATTTCAAAACTTCTAGTATTTATATCATTATGATTAGTACTATTATTATTAATGTGATTATAATAAACATCATAATTGTAGAGTGCAGATATGCCCATTGTGAATGCCAGACCCATTGAGAAGGCAGCACCCCATATCACCCACACCAAGAACCTCATCACAATTTTTTTCTTCCGAGGGACCGCACATAACAAAAGCATCATAACACTGACAGATGAAAAAAGAGCAAACATGTCAAATTGTTGGAAATAACGTAATGATCCGGCAAGGACAGGTCGACCTTTAGTGTCGCGATGTTCCTTATCATCAGGTTGAACTCCTCCTGGAGGATTTAATGCTGCTTCGAAGGTGACAGTGGCCACCAATGTTGCCACCAACAATAGAATTTTTGGATCGTGCTTCTTTTCCTTCTTTTGCTCTTGCAACTCCAAAGTTGCTTCTTCTATGTGATTTTTTGTGCTAATACAATGGGGCTGCTGCAGTGGCGTTCTTTGAATTGGTAATGGGTTTGAACTATCACTTGAAACAGAAATCCTGATGACAGGTTGTGGTTCAAACAACAGTTCAGCTGCAGTCTTTCCCCCAGCTTCTCGTATGATCTCGCCAAGGAAAAGATCTCTATTCTGCAGCTGTGATTCCAATAGAACATCGAGTGGAGTTAAGGACATCAAGTTCATGGAGTTCACATTGATGGGTTTAGTCAACAAAAATTTGATTACCTGAGATGAAAAAGTGCAATATAATCTGTTAACTACATGGTTAGAAAGGAATCATAGATGTATATATGCACCCACTTATTTTATCAGAAAGAAAGCTAAGACATACTGGTAATTGCTTGGTTGCCATCGCGTGATGCAAAATAGTATTTCCTCTGTTGTCCTTTGCATTAAGGTCATGCACCTGGTCAATCAGGAACTGAACTGTGTCAAAAGAATTATATTTAATAGCCAAATGAAGTATAGTTTCTCCACCATATGTAAGCCCATGCACTGCCTCCTCACATGCTTCCACCAACTCTTTAATGATTTCTGTCCTTCTTTTTATAACAGCAACATGAAGTGGCAATAGCCCTTCCCGAGTCTCACTTAATAAACAAAGGTCCAAGCTTGTCTGTAACGGAAAAAGACAATTGAATTACACTCAGAATTTGTAAACCGTAAGATCTTGAAGGTTTTCTGACAATAAAATGTTTAAAAGTTAATGGTACATAACTACATATTATATTGTAGTGGTGTTCTCATTTGGATCTTGTTTACTTATTGTTTTCCAACATATGTATATTTATAAGCAAATGATGTACCATCAATAACCAAATATTATTAATCCGAAACAACAAAAATAACTGAATATAACCTTCATCAACTCCTTTACTACAGTGACATGACCGTGGGCGGCAGCCAAATGCAGAGCTGACAAGCCCTGGCTATTGAGCTCCTTTGCAAGCTTGGGTTTGTGATTGATAACCTCGCGAACAAAATCAGCATGTCCAAGCATTGCTGCAATATGTAGGGGGTTATCTCTTCCTGATATTCTCCCAGTTACTTTCTCGAGCAAGAGTTTATCTTTCTTGAGAAGCTCTTTTAATAAATTCACATCTCCAGCATGAGATGCATCTTCTAGTCTTGTAAAGAGAGGATCCATATATTCTATTTTCATTCATTGATATTCCATACACAACTCTATTCCTTAAATAGGTTTATGCCGTGAGTAGACCCAACAACAATTCTTGTGGATTCAATGGAAATGTACTATTATTGAACTTTCCATTCAATTGATTAAAATAATAATTATGTACATGCATGTTAAATAGAAGTTCATAATAGTTTATAATAAGTATGTTTGGAACATCTTCCAAGGACTTCAACAATCGGCCTGTCGAGGCTGTAATGCAGGAGTTAAAATACCAAAATTATGTATATTTTATATACTCATCATAAATTTTATTAACAACTTTATTTTCTTAATTTAATCACTTCAATGTGAACAATAATTAGTAAAAAAAATTAAAAGTATTGCACTTTCTTCAAAATACTGGTTTTTTTTTAACATGATAACAAATAATAAGACTGCTCGGATACTCAATTACTTGTATGAGACAAGACAATGATTTTTTCAACTTAACAACCAGAATACGTTTTATGCCACAACATGGGAAATCATGGATAAATTCGCACAAAAACGTTTACACAATGCATACAACTGTTGTGAGACAATGTCAAGAAATTTTTCTGATCTGATATGTTTACGCAATTACTCGAAGAACTATACAATATTGACTATCGACAACAGGAATAAAGGATTAGTTTCCTGGAAACTACCGGGGCAATGTATCCGTTGACCCAAATCACACATAGACAGAAGAATTTGATGTTTGTTGGAAGACATTTCTTTTATATATAGACAGGATAATTTCAATCTTCAAAGATAAGTTTCTTTGTCTAAGCATTGAATGGATGCTTAGGGTGTTATAGTGATGCTTTATCCAATCATTCAAACAATGTACCGTTTCTTACTGTTTTTCTTTAACCATAAGAATTGGTGTTTAAAATTAACAAAAGGTCCCATTGCAATTATATTTCATATTTTGTCTCTCTATATTTCCTACTATTCTTTAGATTCTTGAAATTCAATAATCGGATAGATCGAAATCCATAGACATAAAATGCCGCTGATATTACAACTGCAGAACTGTATCAAATTGCACATAAAAATGATTAGTTAATTATAAATCATAATTAATTATTGATAACTAATAATTTTAATAAATTGCAACCAATTAAAACTTTTAACTGAAATGGATTAAACGTCAATAATTTAACTAAAATTACCTGATGAACATAAATAGAAATGAATAAATTGTATATATATATATATATATGGCAAAAAATTATGACTCGTCTTTCCTGGTTATTGCCGATTGCACATAGGTTATGATATCTATTTGCCACGTTGAACTTAAAACATATAGAACAACATGCATCTCAGAGATGAAGCACTTTCTACCATTAGTTAAGAATTAGTTATATATATGAAGAGGAGGCATCGAATTACACCCTTTTTTTTTGACATATCTTGACAATTTTTTTTATCAGTCAATTTTGCGATTTCAAAATCCAAACAGTCGATCCGAACTGTTCAACATGATTGGTATATTAAAATGTGCTTGGAGATCAAATTTTACATTTTTTTGAATTTTTTTACAATTTATTAAGATGGTGACAAAATTGTTGTTTTCGGACCATTGACAAACAGCGATTTTATAACCATCTTAAATAAATAGTAAAAAAATTCAAAAAAAATTTATAAAATTTCATTTCGAAGCACATTTTAATATATCAATCATGTTGAACGGTTTGGATCGACTATTTGGACTTTAAAAATGATAGGTGTCAAAATGTGTCAAAAAAAAGTGAGTGTAATCTGTTCCCTCCTCATATATGAAATATGCAAATTAATTAATCAACAGAATCAATTAATTAGATTATTATAGTAGTACAAAGTTCAAATGCATAAAGTATGAACACACCATATGTTACCGCAGAATGTTATTTTATTGTATTTATTTGTAATAAATAAGAATGTCAAGTGGGGGTTGTGCTTTCATAATACATATATACACATATATATATATATATATAGTCATAGAGAATGGGTCAGACACTCTTAAAAGTCACATATAACCGGCTGCAATTGATTATGTCATGTTTAATTTGACATGGTCAGTTTGCACATGAATATATAATTAGCCTCCAGAGGGATTCATAAGAAGTGGACAAGTCATCTGATATATATATATATGATTATTTTAGATTATAATAATAGTCATGGAGAATGGGTCAGGCAGACTTAAAAGTCATATAACCGGTCGGTTGCAATTGATTATGTCATGTTTAATTTGACATGGTCAGTTTGCACATGAATAATTAGCCTCCAGATGGATTCATCAGAAGTGGACAAATCATCTTATAAGGGAATCATAATTTATCAGAAGTGGACAAATCATCTTATAAGGGAATCATACTTTTTACTGTCACTTACTTTATAGATTGATTAATTATATAAATTAATGAAGTATTTTATTTTGAAATGCAGGAAGAAACTAAAGTGATCAAATTTCATAAATTATAATAGTTATGGTTTAACTTCTTTAATAAATTACAAGTCATCTATATGTATATACATATATATATATATACATATATATGTGTGTATATATACATATATATGTACATATATATGTATATCTACACACACATATATATGTATATATACATATATGTATATATACATATATATTATAAAAATAGTCATGGAGAATGGGTCAGGCAGACTCTTAAAAGTCATATAACCGCGGTTCCAATTGATTATGTCATGTTTAATTTGACATTGTCAGTTTGCACTTGAATAATTAGTATTTATTTTTAAGTATTAATTTTTTTCATATTTATTTTCAAATTTATTATTTTTTATTTATTTCAATAATCTCTAAAATTATCGTTTCAAACTACCGAAATTGAATACCGTAAAAAATAGCTATGTGAACTGCAAAAATGACGACAAAATCTATATAAAATGATTACCGTAACAATAAAATATAGAAACTGTAACAAAGATGATTAAAACTATCACAAATATTATAAACGAACATAACTTTTGTCCAAGAAATATTCTCTAGCGAACGATATTACAAACTTTGTCCAAATAATAAATTTTTCCCAGAAAACAACAAACACAAATTTCGAAACAAAATCTTTAGATTGAACCAATTTTATGTTCATTGTTCGAATGCGTAAGAAGTTCGATCGCTAGAATAAGATGCTCTTTTGATATATCTTCCTGTAATATAACACATGACAAATTTTACAATTAAAACTACAAATATTGCCAAAAAAATAATACTACAAAAACTAATACTGTAACAAATGTAAACAAATACTATAACAAATGAACAATACTGTAACAAAACTGTGAACTAAGACTAAACATCCATCAGTATCCAATAATGTAACAACTGTAATACAATGCTTCAGTACTTAGAATTAAAAAATATCTAAGTGAAGTTAACAGAAATGTCAGTAAAAAAAATACCGGTTTTGTTTTTAACATGATAACAAATAATAAGATTGCTCAGATACTCAATTACTTGTATGAGACAAGACAATGATTTTTTCAACTTAACAACCAGAATACGTTTTATGCCACAAGATGGGAAATCATGGATAAATTCGCACAAAAAGTGAACTATAAAAAGTTCTATGGTGGGTTTTGTAAATATGGAGGGACTTGGATAACGTCTACCAATGCATACAACTGTTGTGAGACAATGTCAAGAAAATTTTCTGATCTGATATGTCTACGCAATTACTCGAAGAACTATACAATATTGACTATCGACGACAGGAATAAAGGATTAGTTTCCTGGAAACTACCGGGGCAATGTATCCGTTGACCCAAATCACACATAGAAAGAAGAATTTGATGTTTGATGAAAGACATTTTATTTATATATAGACAGAATAATTTTAATCTTCAAAGATAAGTTTCTTTGTCTATGCATTCAATGGATGCTTAGGGTGTTATAGTGATGCTTTATCCAATCATTCAAGCAATGTACCGTTTCTTACTATTTTTCTTTATCCAATCATTGCAATCATATTTCATATTTTCTCTCTCTATTTCCTACTATTCTTTGGATTCTTGAAATTCAATTATCGGAAAGATCGAAATCCATAGACATAAAATGCCGCTGATATTACAACTGCAGAACTGTATGAAATTGCACATAAAAATGATTAGTTAATTATTGTTACGTCAAGAACAAAATAATAATAATAATAATAGTAGAATATCCAGAAAGAGCATTTTGATCAAAAACGTTACCAACGTTTTAGAAAACGTTATAACGTTTTCATCGTTCTTGAATTTCTGTGAACTTTTCTTCTAAAACGTTATAACGTTTTGTCAAACGTTACAAAACGATCTTCACTGGAAAATTAACCGACCAAAACAGCCAGTTTGGAATTTTGAAAAGAATTAAAACGTTATAACATTTTGTAAAACATTGTAACGTTTTCAATGATTTCGGCAGTTTAGATAGTTCGTTTCTCATTATTTTTACAGGCATAAAATGTTATAACGTTATGAAAAACGTTACCAACGATTTCATCTCTAAAAGAACAGTTAAGATTAAATATTTTGGGTCCCTTGCTCTCTTTCCGTCCCTTCCCTGTTTTGCCTCCTCCTTGCGTGGTCTACCCAAGAGAAAGAAAAGAAAGAGGGAGATCATATTCTCCCTTGAAAATCCATCAAACAAATTGAAGAAAGAAGTGGAAAGATTGAGATCTCTCCAAAATTTGTCATCTAACTCCTCTATTGGTACTTGCTTTCTCTCTTTTGCCTCTCAAAAATCTGAAATTTAACTCCATTTTCTAGGGTTTGCTCGAATCTGAAATTTTTTGTATAAATTGTGAGTAATCTACCTCCATTAAGCTTCCATGTGTTAATTTAGTACTTCCTTTCTCAATGTCACCTAAATCATGATTTTCTCGTTAGGGTTGATTCCAAATCCGAAATTTGGGGAAGAAATTTTGATTAGTTTAGTTCAATCCGACCAACCAAGGGTATTGATTGGTAATGTCCCCTCTCTTTCTTGAAAATATGGAATTTATTTTGGTTTTGGTTAATCTAGGGTTTGTATAATTGGGGAAAAATGGAAAATCTGGAAAATATGGGAATTTTTCATTGGTTGCGCACCGCAATAAGAGTATAAATGAACTAATATAACTCAAGTAAACGTACCAATTGTCAAACAAAGATTAAAATTAATTATGTATGATTGAAATAGGTGTAGGCTCGATTGAGCAAGAGTTTGCGGGACTTTTCAAGACGTCCAGATCGTAGGCACGTGATACGCTTTTCGTAATCAGGTGCGGGGTTCTTGGACTTGTTTGATGTTTCATTTTCAACAATTAAATTATCTTCTCGATTGTCATGTTGTATATTTAATTGTTGCATGTTTGATGGATTGCATGTTTGATCGTTGCATAATTGGAATTGTGTGTGAATTGTTTGCATAACCCAATTTGATTAAAACCAAATTATGTGACATGGTTGATTTGCATATTCGTATGGTTGTCATCTTGATTGTGCTATTATGATTTGTTTATAATTGAAAGTCACCACAAATTGATGATTATGGAATTATGTGATTGAATTTGCAAAGTCTGACCCGCTGGGCAAGCAGACGGAATTATGTGAATGAATTTGCAAAGTCTGGCCCGCTGGGCGAGCCGACTTTGATCCCATGAACCTATTGGCCTTAGGTAAATGGCCCTCATGATGTCCCAGTACCGGTTGGGACAAGGGGTGGGTGACTATATGTGTGTGATTGATTGTGATTGTGGGTGACTGGTGTGTAACGTCTATGGCTCGGGGGCATTACCCTACGTGGTAATGTATTTGGACAGTCAATTGAATATTACAGAATTTCGAATTAGTTCAAAGGAATTCTCTATATGACTTGGAACCAGACCTTAGTAAATGGTTAAGCCAAAGCACTTCAGATGGGTGTTAGATAAAGGGTCTAGCTCGGTGGAATATCTGTAGGTGTATGTAACCCTATAGATGAGGGTTTGATAAAGGGTCCAGCTCGGTGGAACATCTGTAAGTGCTACCAGCCATAGTAAGATAAGTTAGGCCGAATACGTGCTTGTTTGAACTTCATCTTGAAAATTCCGTAAATTGTACTTCATTTGATTATTCGTTGTCGAGCATATGCATAGACTATTATATTGTTATAGAATTACAAATGTGCTTTTGTATGGATTTCATTTTTGAACATGGAGTCTGATTGCAAGTCCAATGACTCGATTGTGGCAAATTCGCACTGAGAATTATATTCTCACCCCCACCCCTTGGGTTATTTTTACAGGTTTTGGGCGCGGTTGATCCTGGAGAGGCACGCGAGTAGTAGGCCTTGATAGATAGCAACCTACTACCGTAATTGTTATCTTGGTTATTTGACTAGAGATGTATATCTATGTTTTTGTTGTATAGTTCTCTATGTCATACCTTTTGGTCGGTATCACTACGAGATACCTTGTGTATGTTCTACCTTTACCAGACACTTTGTACCTGGACTATTGTATATAAACTTGTTGTATGTCTTTATTTTGATGTGATGAGTGAGTTTTAAATGGCCTTGTAAGCATACACGGTGTTGTATGTTTACGGCGGGGCTCTATCACTATTTATGGCCGCGGGGTGTGACAGTTCCCTTAGGTGGTATCAGAGCATGGTTTAAGCCCTAACCAGACTAATAGGATACGTGAGGTACGTTACAATTGAGCCGTCATGACTACCGACTTAGTTAGTATAGTAATAAGTAGATACAATCATAATAAGATTCTCTCCTTAAACAGAACTATGGAAAGACGTCGAGGTAGGGGACGGTCAGCCGCTCGTAGGGTTGAGATTGGGACTGAAGAGCCTGAGGTTCGGAGAGTTGGTCGTGGACCTAGAGGTGGGCAGGACCGGGATCGAGATTTAGATGAGAGGTTGATTGCGGCTTACGAGAGAGGTCGCCAGGCAGAGAGACGTGAGGCGGCACCTGAGGTTCACAGGGGTGCTCCTGAGGAGTTCAGGAGGTTGTATGACTCTTTCATGCGTCTTAATCCACCTCGTTTTGATGGCACTGGGGGGTATACCTTAGCAGAAGAATGGCTCGCTAGTGTGAATGCAAAACTAAATCTGTGTCGAGCATCTGAAGAAGATAGAGTGGAACTGGCAGAACAACAGTTGGAGAGTGGTGCGAGATTTTGGTGGGATGGAGCCCGACGTAGTTATGTCGGGGAGGCGGTAAAGATTCCGTGGGAGTGGTTTGAGCAACAGTTCACTCGACGATTTCTAAGTAACCTACAGCGAGAGGCGTTGCGAAGGAAATTTTTAGATCTAAAGTAGAATGGGCGCCCAGTGGCAAAGTATAACAATGAATTCCTCGCCTTGTCAAGGTATGCAACAAATGTGCAGAATGACGTGGTAAGATACCATAGGCAGTACTTGGATGGATTGGATGGTGGGATATCGATGATTGTGGATACCCTAGTAGCTACTGAGCTTCAGGCTATGATGGATCATGCAGAGCAAGTCGAATTGCATAGTAAGAGGAGGAAAATACAGATGACTGAAAGAAATGTCAAGCTGGGGGAGGATCAGAATAGGCAGATGGGGAGGTCAGGGGGAGGGCCGTCGGCTGCTAGACCCCCTCCTAGGCCGATTATGGCACCTAGTCCCCCTCCCAGATAGACAACCACACCTGGAATCCGACCGGGTTTTGCCCCAATATGGTGTCGTTCATGCAATCAAGCACATTCTGAACAAGAATACACACGTCGCAACAGCGCATGCTTTATATGCGGCAGCATGGAGCATTGGGCGAGAGAGTGCCCGAAGGCTGCCTTGGGCTTTCAGAAGGAAAGTGGTTCTGGAGGATGGCCGGCCGTGGGCAGGGTGGACCATCATCCCGTGGTCGAGGTGTTCCACAGTTCAGCGGAGGCAGGACTGGAGGACGAGTGTCTGCACATGCACTTGGGATATCAGAGGCTGCACATGATACGTCAGCGACTCGATGTGAGGGTGATGACAAAATATCTTCTGATTCTCAAGCTGACGTGATGATAGGTGACGTGATGACAGGTGTACTTTCTATCTCGAATCATGATGCTTATTGCTTGATAGACACTGGGTGTAGCCATTCTATTGTATCGAAGGCTTTGGTAGAGAAATGTCATTGGTCAAGTGAGACGGGTAACAAAGTCCTTAGTGTCCAAACCCCTTTCGGCTCTACTGACCGAGCAATCACAATATGCCGAAACCAAAAAGTCAGAGTTGATGGAAGGGATCTCGAGATAGACATGCTGGTTATGGATATTATGGGGTAGAACGTGCTATTAGGGATAGATTGGTTGACAAGACACGCCGCGACAATCGACTGTCCACATCATAGGATTTGTTTCGCAAATTCAAGAGGTATGTCATGCATGCTCAAATGTAGAAAAATTGGGGGGCTAATACCTTTTATTTCAGTTGTAGAAGTTAGACATCTGCTCGATTCAGGGTGTAATGCATATCTGGCGGCAATAGTTTACGCTACTACCGAAATTCCTAAGATTAATACTATTCCGGTGGTATCAGAGTTCGTGGATGTGTTCCCGGACGAGATAGTCGGACTACCCCCCGAACGAGAAGTGGAGTTTGGCATAGAATTGATACCAGGCACAACACCGATTTCTAAGACTCCGTATCGCATGGCTCCTGCAGAGTTGAAAGAACTCAAGGCACAATTAGAAGAGATGTTGGAAAGCGGGTTCATTAGACCAAGTACATCCCCATGGGGTGCTCCCGTGTTATTTGTGAAGAAGAAAGATAGGACTTTGCGGTTATGTATCGACTACCGCGAATTGAACAAGGTAACAGTCAAAAATAGGTACCCGTTACCTCGAATTGACGATTTGTTTGATCAGTTGCAGGGATCTTCAATTTATTCAAAAATAGACTTGAGAACAGGGTACCATCAGCTAAGAATACGTCCGAGTGATGTAGAAAAAACAGCCTTCCGTACACGTTACGGGCACTATGAGTATTTGGTCATGCCGTTTGGGCTACCGAATGCTCCAGCTGCATTTATGGACCTTATGCATTGAGTGTTCCATGATCTCTTGGATTCTATAGTAGTGGTTTTTATTGATGATATATTGGTGTATTCGCGATCACGAGAAGAACATGAGATACATCTACGACTAGTGTTGCAAAGGTTACGAGAGCATCAATTGTTTGCAAAATTTTCAAAGTGTGAATTTTGGCTTAATAAAGTGGCGTTTCTGGGCCACATGATTTCAGGAGGAGGGTTGGCAGTGGATTCAGAAAAGATTCGAGCTGTGACCGAGTGGAAGAGACCAGAGACAGTTACGGAGATTCGTAGTTTTCTAGCTCTAGCGGGGTACTACAGAGATTTGTACTTAGATTTTCACAATTGGCTGCTCCTCTTACGAAGTTGTTGCATAAAGGTGTGAAGTTTGAGTGGGGTGCCGCTCAAGATCAGAGCTTCCAGGAATTGAAGGATAGATTGGTGTCTGCACCGGTTCTTGCAATGCCAATTACTGACAAGGAGTATACGGTCTACACCGATGCATCTCGCTCGAGTTTGGGATGTGTATTGATGCAAGATGAGCACGTTATTGCATATGTATCTCGACAGTTACGACCACATGAACAAAATTACCCAACGCATGATTTGGAGTTAGCGACAGTGGTTTTTGAAGTAAAGATTTGGCGACATTACTTGTATGGGGCAAGATGCCGTATCTACACAGATCACCAAAGTTTGAAGTATATTTTTACTCAAAGAGAGTTGAATTTGAGACAAAGGAGATGGTTGGAGTTGATGAAAGACTATGATCTGGACATTCAGTATCATGCAGGCAAGGCGAATGTGGTAGCAGATGCGCTAAGCAGAAAGAGTTAGATAAATCTAGCATCTCTTATCACAAGTGAAGTACATCTTCTCGAAGAAATGCGAAGGATGAATTTATATGTTGGCACATCTCGAGATTTTGCATTGGAAACATTGCCTCGATTGATTGGAAATACAACTAGTGCGGGTACATCCGCATTTGCATCAATTATATTGGCTGCGGTTCAGGTTCGGCCGGAGTTACACGAGAGAATCCGAAGAGCACAACAGGAGGACCCACAATGTCAGAAGTTTCGAAACCATTATGAATCAGATGACGGCTCCCCATTTCGGCTCCATGAGGATGGTATTCTACGATTTAATGACCGTATATGTGTTCCTAATGATTCAGAGTTGAGGAAGTTGATTCTATCAGAGGCACATGACTCGGGATATACCATTTATCCTGGTGAAGTCAAGATGTATCAGGATCTAAAGCGATACTTTTGGTGGCCAAAGATGAAGAGGAATGTTCAGAGTTATGTCAAGAAGTGTCAAGTTTGTCAACAAGTCAAAGCCGATAGGCGAAAGAAGGCGGGGCTACTAAAACCCCTTGAGATACCCGAACATAAGTTTGAGTCAATTACCATGGATTTCGTGACTGGTTTCTCGAGAACGGTCGGGCGATACGACGCCATTTGGGTTATAGTGGATAGACTGACAAAAATTGCACATTTCATCCCCCTTCGGTCTGATACGGCTGGAAAAGAGTTGGCCGATTTATTTTTGCAATATCAATTTAAATACCATGGTTGCCCAAGAAATATTATCTCTAACCGAGATACTCGCTTTACCTCGCATTTTTGGGAGAGTTTTCAAGAGTCCATGGGTACGAAGTTAAGGTTCAGCTCAGCACATCATCCGCAACCAGATGGTCAATCCGAGTGGACGATACAAATGTTAGAAGATATGCTTCGATCCTGTGCTCTAAGTTTTCGAGGCCCTTGGATCAACCACTTGTACTTGGTAGAGTTTGCATATAACAATAGCTACCACTCAAGTATTGGGATGTCACCACAAGAAGCACTTACGGGACAGCAGTGTCGTACACCGTTGTGGTGGGGACCCACAGGTACGTATTCACCTACCGGACCTCAGATGATCCAAGAAGTTGCTGAAAAGACAAGGGTTGTTTTGAGTCGGCTTAAATCAGCTCAAGAACGACAAAAGAAATACGCCGATGTTCATCGAAGACCGTTAGAATTTCAAGAAGGAGATCATGTATGGCTTCGAGTTTCTCCCGTTAGAGGCGTGTATCGGTTTGGTGTTCTGGATAAGTTAAGTCCCCGGTACATTGGACCATTTCAAATTACGCAAAGAGTTGGCCCTGTGACATATGAGCTTTCATTACCTCCTGCGTTGGACCGAGTTCATCCAGTATTCCACGTGTCACAATTACGCCGGTATGTGCGAGATCCATCTCATTGTATTGATCACACCGACTTGCACGTCCAAGATAACTTATCCTATCAAGAAGAGCCAATGCGGATATTGGATAGAAAAGAACAACAACTTCGAAGTAGAGTGATCAAGTTTGTTCTTGTACAATGGGGACACCATTCAGAAAAAGAAGCGACATGGGAACTCGAGGCAAATATCCGTGAGAAGTATCCGGAACTATTCAACAATTCAGGTACGTATTTAAGTTCAGAGGACTGAACTTTAATTTAAGGGGGGAAGAAATGTTACGTCAAGAACAAAATAATAATAATAATAATAATAATAGAATATCCAGAAAGAGCATTTTGATCTAAAACGTTACCAACGTTATAACGTTTTCATCGTTCTTGAATTTATGTGAATTTTTCCTCTAAAACGTTATAACGTTTTGTCAAATGTTACAAAACGATCTTCACTGGAAAATTAACCGACCAAAACAGCCAGTTTGGAATTTTGAAAAGAATTAAAACGTTATAACGTTTTGTAAAACGTTGTAACGTTTTCAATGATTTCGGCAGTTTAGATAGTTCGTTTCTCAGTATTTTTACAGGCATAAAACGTTATAACACTATGAAAAACGTTACCAACGATTTCATCTCTAAAAGAACAGTTAAGATTAAATATTTTGGGTCCCTTTCTCTCTCTCCGTCCCTTCCTTGTTTTGCCTCCTCCTTGCGTGGTCTACCCAAGAGAAAGAAAAGAAAGAGGGAGATCATATTCTCCCTTGAAAATCCATCAAACAAATTGAAGAAAGAAGTGGAAAGATTGAGATCTCTCCAAAATTTGTCATCTAACTCCTCTATTGGTACTTGCTTTCTCTCTTTTGCCTCTCGAAAATCTGAAATTCAACTCCATTTTCTAGGGTTTGCTCGAATCTGAAATTTTTTGTATAAATTGTGAGTAATCTACCTCCATTAAGCTTCCATTTGTTAATTTAGTACTTCCTTTCTCAATGTCACCTAAATAGTGACTTTCTCGTTAGGGTTGATTCCAAATCCGAAATTTGGGGAAGAAATTTTGATTAGTTTAGTTCAATCCGACCAACCAAGGGTATTGATTGGTAATGTCCCCTCTCTTTCTTGAAAATATGGAATTTATTTTGGTTTTGGTTAATCTAGGGTTTGTATAATTGGGGAAAAATAGAAAATCCGGAAAATCTGGGAATTTTTCATTGGTTGCGGACCGCAATAAGAGTATAAATGAACTAATATAACTCAAGTAAACATACCAATTGTCAAACAAAGATTAAAATTAACTTTGTATGATTGAAATAGGTCTAGGCTCGATTGAGCAAGAGTTTGTGGGACATTTCGAGACGTCCGGATCGTAGGCACGTGATACGCTTTTCGTAATCAGGTGCGGGGTTTTTGGACTTGTTTGATGTTTCATTTTCAAGAATTAAATTCTCTTCTCGATTGTCATGTTGTATATTTAATTGTTGCATGTTTGATGGATTGCATGTTTGATCGTTGGATAATTGGAATTGTGTGTGAATTGTTTGCATAACCCAATTTGATTAAAACCAAATTATGTGACATGGTTGATCCTGGAGAGGCACGTGAGTAGTAGGCCTTGATAGATAGCAACCCACTACAGTAGTTGTTATCTTGGTTATTTGACTAGAGATGTATATCTATGTTTTTGTTGTATAGTTCTCTATATCATACCTTTTGGTCGGTATCCCTACGAGATACCTTTTGTATGTTCTACCTTTACCAGACACTTTGTACCTGGACTATTGTATATAAACTTGTTGTATGTCTTTATTTTGATGTGATGAGTGAGTTTTAAATGGCCTTGTAAGCATATACGGTGTTGTATGTTTACGGCGGGGCTCTGTCACTATTTATGGCCGCGGGGTGTGACAATTATAAATCATAATTAATTATTGATAACTAATAATTTTAATAAATTGCAACCAATTAAAACTTTTAACTGAAATGGATTAAACGTCAATAATTTAACTAATATTACCTGATGAACATAAATAGAAATGAATAAATTGTATATATATATATATATGGCAAAAAATTATGACTCGTCTTTCCTGGTTATTGCGGATTGCACATAGGTTATGATATCTATTTGCCACGTTGAACTTAAAACATATACAACAACATGCATCTCAGAGATGAAGCACTTTCTACCATTAGTTAAGAATTAGTTATATATATGAAGAGGAGGCATCGAATTACACTCTTTTTTTTGACATATCTTGACAATCTTTTTTATCAGTCAATTTTGTGATTTCAAAATTCAAACAGTCGATCCGAACTGTTCAACATTATTGGTATATTAAAATGTGCTTGGAGATAAAATTTTATATTTTTTTGAATTTTTCTACTATTTATTAAGATGGTGACAAAATTGTTGTTTTCGGACCATTGACAAACAGCAATTTTGTAACCATCTTAAATAAATAGTAAAAAAATATAAAAAAAATATAAAATTTCATATCGAAGCACATTTTAATATATCAATCATGTTGAACGGTTTGGATCGACTATTTGGACTTTAAAAGTCACATATAACCGGCTGCAATTGATTATGTCATGGTTAATTTGACATGGTCAGTTTGCACATGAATATATAATTAGCCTCCAGAGGGATTCATAAGAAGTGGACAAGTCATCTGATATATATATATTTATATGATTATTTTATATAATAATAATAGTCATGGAGAATGGGTCAGGCAGACTTAAAAGTCATATAACCGGTCGGTTGCAATTGATTATGTCATGTTTAATTTGACATGGTCAGTTTGCACATGAATAATTAACCTCCAGATGGATTCATCAGAAGTGGACAAATCATCTTATAAGGGAATCATACTTTTTACTGTCACTTCTTTATAGATTGATTAATTACATAAATTAATGAAGTATTTTATTTTGAAATGCAGGAAGAAACTAAAGTGATCAAATTTCATAAATTATAATAGTTATTGTTTAACTTCTTTCATAAATTACAAGTCATCTATATGTATATACTTATATATACATATATCTGTGTATATATACATATATATGTACATATATGTGTACATATATATATGTACATATATGTGTACATATATATATATCTACACATATATATATGTATATATATTATAAAAATAGTCATGGAGAATGGGTCAGGCAGACTCTTAAAAGCCATATAACCGCGGTTCCAATTGATTATGTCATGTTTAATTTAACATTGTCAGTTTGCACTTGAATAATTAGTATTTATTTTTAAATATTAATTTTTTTCGTATTTATTTTCAAATTTATTATTTTTTATTTATTTCAATAATCTCTAAAAATTATCGTTTCAAACTACCAAAATTGAATACGGTAAAAACTAGCTATGTTAACTGCAAAAATGACGACAAAATCTATATAAAATGATTACCGTAACAATAAAATATAGAAACTGTAACAACGATGATTAAAACTATAAGACATGAAAACTATCACAAATATTATAAAGGAACATAACTTTGTCCAAATCACAGTCATATTCACAGTAATAGACTAACTAGATAAACAATATTTTGTCCAAGAAATATTCTCCAGCGAACAAAATTACAAATTTCGTCCAAATAATAAAATTTTCCCCAGAAAACAACAAACACAAATTTCAAAACAAAATCTTTAGACTGAACCAATTTTATGTTCATTGTTCGAATGCGTAAGAAGTTTGATCGCTAGAATAAGATGCTCTTTTGATATATCTTCCTGTAATATAACACATGACAAATCTTACAATTAAAACTACAAATATTGCAAAAAAAATAATACTGCAAAAACTAATACTGTAACAAATGTAAACAAATACTATAACAAATGAAAAACAATACTGTAACAAAACTGTGAACTAAGACTGAACATCCATCAGTATCTAATAATGTAACAACTGTAATACAATAGTTCTGTATTTAGAATTAAAAAATATCTAAGTGAAGTTAACAGAAATGTCAGTAAAAGAAATACCGGTTTTGTTTTTAACATGATAACAAATAATAAGATTGCTCAGATACTCAATTACTTGTATGAGACAAGACAATGATTTTTTCAACTTAACAACCAGAATACGTTTTTTGCCACAAGATGGGAAATCATGGATAAATTCGCACAAAAAGTGAACTATAAAAAGTTCTATGGTGGGTTTTGTAAATATGGAGGGACTTGGATAACGTCTACCAATGCATACAACTGTTGTGAGACAATGTCAAGAAAATTTTCTGATCTGATATGTCTACGCAATTACTCGAAGAACTATACAATATTGACTATCGACGACAGGAATAAAGGATTAGTTTCCTGGAAACTACCGGGGCAATGTATCCGTTGACCCAAATCACACATAGAAAGAAGAATTTGATGTTTGATGAAAGACATTTTATTTATATATAGACAGAATAATTTTAATCTTCAAAGATAAGTTTCTTTGTCTATGCATTCAATGGATGCTTAGGGTGTTATAGTGATGCTTTATCCAATCATTCAAGCAATGTACCGTTTCTTACTATTTTTCTTTATCCAATCATTGCAATCATATTTCATATTTTCTCTCTCTATTTCCTACTATTCTTTAGATTCTTGAAATTCAATAATCGGATAGATCAAAATCCATAGACATAAAATGCCATTCATATTACAACTTCAGAACTGTATCAAATTGCACATAAAAATGATTAGTTAATTATAAATCATAATTAATTATTGATAACTAATAATTTTAATAAATTGCAACCAATTAAAACTTTTAACTGAAATGGATTAAACGTCAATATATAATTCAAGTAATATTACCTGATGAACGTAAATAGAAATGAATAAAATTGTAAATATATATATATATGAGGAGAGATCAAGTTACAACAATTTTGAGTTACCACAAAGTTACAACAACAGTTTTTTTTATTTTCAAAGTCCAAATCGTCGATCCAAACTGTTCAACATTATTATCTAAATAAAATATGCTTCCAAATCAAATTTTACATTTTTTTGAATTTTTTTACTATTTATTAAGATGGTTACAAAATTCAATGGTCTGAATTTGAATAGTTCCCATCTTAATAAATAGTAAAAAAAATTCAAAAAAATGTAAAATTTAATCTAGAAGCATATTTTATGTAGATAATCATGTTGAACGGTTTGGATCGACGATTTGGACTTTGAAAATGAAAAAAACCGTTGTTGTAACTTTGTGGTAACTCAAAATTGTGGTAATTGGATCCGTCCTCTAAATATATATATATATATATATGGCAAGAAATTATGACTCGTCTTTCTTGGTTATTGGCGATTGCACATAGGTTATGATATTTATTTGCCGCGTTTAACTTAAAACATATAGAAAAACATGCATCTCAAAGATGAAGCAGTTTCTACCATTAGTGAAGAATTAGTTATATATATGAAATATGCAAACTTAACTAATCAACAGAATCAATTAATTAGATTATTATTATAGTTGTTATATATATGAAGCACTTTTTACATTTTTTTATTTTTTTACTATTTTTTCAAATTTTAATTCGTGATTTTCTACTTATTTGAAAAAATAGTAAATAAATTTCAAAATATGTTAAATTTAGTTTCTAAGAATTCGTGTTGAAAATTCGTGATTTTCTACTTTTTACATTTTTTTATTTTTCTACACGGATTTTCTCTATTTCTTAAAAATTCGTGTAGGAAAGTGGATTTTGAAATATCTCTAAGAATTATACACAGATACTTACATAATAGTCCGTGTTTAATTCTCTGGAGAACAGTCCGTGTTGAAAATGTGGTTTTGTACACGGCTAATTAAATAAATATCCGTGTGCAATATAGGGAGAGCTACACGGATTTGTTATAATATATCCGTGTAGGATGGGCTTTCATACACGGATTTTTTTATTGTTATCCGTGTGTAATAAGTAATAGAGCTACACGGATTTGTTATAATATATCCGTGTAGAATGGGCTTTCATACACGGTGTTTTGTATTGTTATCCGTGTGTAATAAGTAACAAAGCTACACGGAATTCACACTAAAAATCCGTGTAGGAAAGTCCATTTTAGGGTTTTAATACTTCATCTAGCGCCGTTTTGATCACTCTCTGTCCTCTGGTTGGCTGGAAACTGATTTGTGCTGCATTTGGATCTGAGATTGCTAATTTTCTGGTAATTTTCTTCTCTCTCTTGCTCAAGTTAGTAATTGGTCTTTTTTTTCTTTAATTTTCTGTTATTTTCTTATTATTGCACATTTAAGGTTTAGGGTTTGATTAATTGATGCATGCATTGTTGTTTTTATTTGTTAATTAGTATAATTGGTGTATTGTTATCCAATAACCGACCTATTAATATGATTTTAGGTCCATGCCCGTTCAAAATTAATCCAATAGGGATTAATTTTGGATAGTCCCCGGTTTGGGACTGCTCTTTGAATATTGTGTCTCATTTAGGATGTGAACACATGTTAGCGGAGTTTAATTAGTATTTGAGAAAAGTTCGACAGTAATTCTCCTTATTACTCCTACGAGTATGTGGTCTTTACGCATACTTGGGGAGTTAAGGGGAAATGCTGCCGAATTTTTCTCAAATACTAATTAAACCCCGCTAACATGTGTTCACATATGAGGCACAATATTCAAAGAGTGGGTTAGGATTGTAAACCGGTCCTTTGTAAGCCAAGAATTAATTCGTCATAAGTTACATATATGTCTACCCTACAGCATGACTAATTAATTGAAATGAATTTTTTAATTTAATTTACAGATGGATCGAAGTTGGATGTATGAATTGCGGCGAGATAGTGAAGAATATTTGGTTCGCATTGAAGAGTTTTTAAAATTTGCGGAGAGTTATAGAGTTGATAAAAGGGATGCCAACATTTTGTATCCTTGTAGGGACTGTAAAAATTGTGTAGGATTTGGGGACTCGGAAGTAATTAGAACTCATTTGATTTGTCGGAGATTTAAGGAAAGTTACACATGTTGGTTCATGCATGGCGAGAAAATTGGAGAAAGTAGTGATACCAATAAAAATTGTGAAGATAATGATGAGAATGTAAATTTTTTTGATAATGAAGAACCTGATTGCAACGATTCCGATGATTATGAGAATCTCGAAAATTTTGATAATGTTGGATTCGAATGCAGCGACGATGACGATATTACAGTGAATATTGATGAAAACGTAGAACACGAGAACGATGACAATCTAGAGGACTTGTTGCGTGATGTGGAAGATGAAATTGGTGATAAATATTATGATAAATTTGAGTATTTGAAGGATGAATCCAAAAAGCCGCTGTATCCTGGGTGTACCAAATTTACAAAACTGTCAGCTGTGTTGAAATTATTGAACTTAAAAGCAGACCATGGTTGGAGCGATAAGAGTTTCACGTCCTTATTAAAGCTTTTACGAGAAATGCTCCCAGATAAGAACGAGTTACCCTGTACAATTTATCAGGCGAAGAAGTTGATCTGTCCAGTGGGTTTGAAGATCGAAAGAACACATGCATGTCCGAATGACTGTGTCTTATATCGTAAAGAGTACGAGACCATGCATGCATGTCCTAAATGCGGTGTTTCACGGTATAAACGTAAGGGCGATGACATTGATGAATTTAATACGGAAGAAAATAAGTGGCGGCCTCCGGCAAAGGTGCTGTGGTACTTGCCGATAATTCCGAGATTCAAACGGTTATTTGCAAATGCCAAAGATGCCAAATTGTTGCGCTGGCATGAAGAAGAGCGCAAAAGGGATGGGAAGCTAAGACACCCGGCTGATTCTCCCCAATGGAGGAACATCGATAGGCACTTCAAAGAATTTGGTTCCGACCCGAGAAACCTTAGGATTGTGGTGAGCACAGACGGAATGAGTCCGTTTGGAAGCATGAGCAGTCGGCACAGTACTTGGCCAGTTCTATTATCTATCTACAATCTGCCTCCATGGTTGTGCATGAAACGCAAGTATATAATGATGTCATTATTGATCCATGGACCTAGACAACCCGGAAATGACATAGATGTATATCTCGCACCATTAATTGAGGACCTCCAAAAATTATGGAAGGATGGCGTCCCGATGTGGGATGCGTACAGTAAAGAGGTATTTAAATTGCGGGCCATGGTATTTTGCACCGTAAATGATTTCCCCGCATACGGCAATTTGTCGGGTTATAGTACTAAGGGTGCAAAAGCGTGCCCTATCTGTGAAGATGACATGCAGGTGCTGAGGTTGAAGCATTCTAAAAAGAATGTTTTCATGGGTTATCGTAGGTTTCTCCCCATGAATCATCCATACCGTAAGCAGAAGAAGGTATTCAACGGAAAAAATGAGCTCGGAGTGGCACGTCGTCCATTGGACGGGAATGCTATCTTCAAGCGGATTGAAAGCCTTGATATTGTCTTCGGAAAATGTGCCAAAGCACCACCGAAAAATATTTGGAAAAAGAAGTCCATATTTTGGGAGTTACCGTACTGGAAATTTTTAGAAGTGAGACACTGCCTCGATGTCATGCATGTTGAAAAAAATGTGTGTGACAGTTTGATTGGCACATTACTGAACATTCCGACCAAGACTAAAGACGGTATTAAAGCTCGAAAAGACATGGTGGAAATGGGAATACGACATAACCTTGCACCGCAGATAGAGGGAAGCGCGCATACCTACCCCCCGCAATGTGCACAATGTCGAAGATCGAGAAAGAAAGCTTTTGTAAATGTCTTCACAAGTATTAAAGTCCCATCAGGATATTCTTCGAATATTAAGAAGCTGGTGTCAATGAAGGACCTGAAATTGATTGGTATGAAATCCCACGACTGTCATATTTTATTGACACATATGATTCCCGTTGCAATTCGGGGCATTTTACCGAAGGCCGTTCGGCAAACCATTACGAAGCTTTGTTTTTTCTTCAATGCAATTAATTCGAAGGTGATAGACCCGCTTAAATTGGACGCTTTGCAAAAAGAGGTCGTCGTTACTCTTTGCCATCTTGAGATGTATTTTCCACCTTCTTTTTTGGATGTCATGGTTCACCTTGTTGTTCATCTTGTGAGAGAAATTAAGATTTGTGGTCCTGTTTTTCTGCGGTATATGTATCCATTCGAGAGATACATGGGCATTTTGAAAAAATACGTAAGGAACCGACATCGGCCCGAAGGTAGCATTGTCGAAGGATATTCCACGGAAGAGGTGGTTGAGTTTTGCACGAATTACCTGACCGGTGTGTGTCCTATTGGTATTCCACAATCTCGAGTAGGGACAATCGGTTTTAAAGCCATAGTTCCTGACGAAGATGAACTACAAAAGACACATTTTATTGTACTACAGCACATTGTAGATGTCGCTCTCTATATAGACGAGCACATGACAATCCTTCGTCGAGGCAACTACACGAGAAGTCAGAAGTGGCTTAATAACGAGCACAATCGTTCTTTTGTAGGATGGCTGAAAGAAAGAGTGAAATCACATCCTGTAAATGAAATTGTTAGGCTGCTGGGCCAAGGACCCCAAATTGTGGTCAAAACATTCCAAGGATACGAGATTAACGGATATACATTTTACACTAAATTACAAAGTGATAAGAGCGCGACGCAAAATAGTGGGGTGACGTTTGTGGCGGTCGCTCAAGAATTCACTAGATCCGGGGATGCCCGGCCTGTAATAGCATCGAAGTCATATTACGGTGTTATTGAAGAAATCTGGGAGCTCATTTACAGCCCTCGCCTAAGCATTCCCTTATTTCAGTGTCGATGGGTCGAAGACAGGGGTGTTAAGGTTGATAACAACGGGTTCACACTCGTTGATTTGAACAAAGTCGGGTATGTTGACGATCCGTTCATACTCACCAAGCAAGCCACACAGGTCTTCTATGTCACTGACCCGAGTGATGCTAGGTGGAGCATCGTGTTATCGGAAAAAGAAGGATTGTTGGGGTCGAAGACGTCGTCGACGAAGAAGAGTACGACCAGTTCAAAGAGATACCTCCATTTTGTACCGACATGCCAACCGAAGCAGCAACAATTGAAGAACAAGACGAAGCAAACTACATGAGATCCGACCACAACGAAGGATTATGGGCCAATGTTCAAAAAGCGGAAAAAAAACAGAAAAAGAAAGAAAAAAGCCAGTGTGTAATTTTTTTTTAAATTAAACTTGAGACTTTTAATATTATTTTTGATGAAATATTTTTCAATGTAATCGTTTTTTGTTAGATAATTTGATAATTTGAATTTATGGTTGTTGTTAGTTTTTATTTTTGAAATTATGGTCGTTGTTAGTTGTTATTATTGAAATATATAAATTAGCTGTTAACAAATATATAAGAGAATGTCTTCTATGGACATGGACCTATATGTAAAATGAACATATTTTTATTTTTAAAGTACAAACAGTCGATCCGAACCGTTCATCTTGTTCTCCATATTAATATGTGCTTGGATACCATATTCTACATTTTTCTGAATTTTTTTAGTATTTATTAAGATGGGTACAAAAAATATCAAATTAAGACCATTGAATTTTGCACCCATCTTAATAAATAGTAGAAAAATTCAGAAAAATGTAAAATTTGGTCTCCAAGCACGTATTAATATGAAGCACAAATTAATTTCATATATCATAATTTTCAAATTTGATTTCATATATGTCAAACTTTCATACACAGATATTTATAAAAAAACCGTGTAGGAAACATATGGAGCTACACGGATTTTTCTTAAAAACCGTGTAGGAAACACCCTTTTCTACACGGGTTTTCTAAACAAATCGTGTAGGAATAGACTAAAAAACCGTGTAGGAACATATAGAGCTACACGGATTTTTGACAAAAAACCGTGTAGGAATATGGCTTTCCTACACGGTTTTTTGTCAAAAATCCGTGTAGCTCTATATTTTCCTACATGGTTTTTTGACAAAAATCCGTGTAGGAAAGTGTCAAATTGATATAATTTCTGTCCCCAAAATTTCTAAGTCCCGACCCTTCCCTCTTCTCCTCTGAATTTGAAAAGATTTTAGAAATCTGGTGCCCTTTGGACGGTTTTTTGCATTTCTCTTGGTGTAGATCTTCTCCTCCCTCTCTTGTTGCTTCCCTAACTGCCTCTCTTCTGCTTCTCTCGCTGCCTCTCTTGGTGCCTCTAAGGTAATCATCACTCTCTCTAGTAGGGTTTAGGGGTTTATCCAACAATTTCGGGTTTAATTAGTGTAAATTCATAGTGTAATTAGTGTAAATTCGTGTTTAAGTTCTGTTTAATTAGTGTAATGAGTGTACATTCGGGTTAATTTAGTGATTATTGTGAAATTTGATTGTTGCCAAAAATTATAGAGTTCATTTTTGAATTAAAAAATTGATTGTGAAATTAGTGTAATTGATTGTGGAATTGTAATTAGAATACAAATATAGATTTTAAAAAATATAGAGTTCATTTTTGAAATTGTAGAGTTTGATTTTGGAAAAATATAGATTTAAAAATTTAATTACATTATAAAAAATTAATTAGATTAAAAAATTAATAGGGTTTTTTTCTATAGTTGTATCAATTTTAAAAAAATAATAGAGTTGTTATTGTAATTTATTATTTTAAAAAAATAATAGGATTTAAAAAATTACTTACATTAAAAGTTTGATAATTTATTGTACCAAAGTTTGATCGTTTTCTAATTTTTGTTTGTAGAATAATGTCACATTCGGGTGATCATTTCAGCAATCCTGGAGACGAGGACATGCAAGGTACATCTCAGTCAGCCTCGTCACAAAGAAGGAAGCGAGGTCCGACCAAGTGCAAATCCACAGCAGAGGCGAAGCAATTTTCCATCGAGTTCACCGACGATGGCAATCCGACGGGGGCAAACCATTTGCCGTACTCAAATTGGGTGAGCAATCTCGCAAAGGAGAAAGTCGACATCAGGGTAGAGAGCTGGAAGAAAGTAACTAAAGAAGATAAGGAAAAATGGTGGCAAATGATTAAGGTAATATGATTATATTTAAATATTTCAATTTGATTGTTGTTAATTAGAGTGAGACACGGATAATTATTTGCTGTCAATCAGGCTCAATGGAACATCAAGAATGACAACAATGACGTCCAACGGAAGTCGAAGACCTTGAAGATAATGAATGAGGGGTGGAAGCAACATAAGAGTACTCTTGTGACGGAATGGATGAAGAAAGGGAGGAGTCCGGTCGGGTACTATGAAAAGGTGACACAAGAGATATGGGATGAGTTCGTTGCCATGAAATCCACACCTGAGTTCATGGTAACTAAATTTATAGAGTTTTAACTATTTTAAAAATCGATCGGTTGTTATATTTTAACTAACAGTTTGATTTGCTTTTATTTTTGAAGGAAAAGAGCGAAAGGGGCAGGAGAACTGTTGGCATGAATAAGTACCCGCACCATTTAGGGTCAGGCGGGTACGAGGGTAAGTCGGCGGAATGGAAGTCTGTGCTGGATTCAAACAAAGATTCCGACTCACCCGTGGTAAAGATCCCGAATCCCCGGGGCACGAATTGGCTAATGGCAAGGTCTGAGATTACCGCTGATGGGAAGATTCGACTGCCTCAAGAGTTGCAACCCGTGGCTCACAAAATGGTAAGACATTTTTGTCATAACCCTGAGTCATTAAAAAAAAATTATAGCTCACTCACTTTAATTATTATTTTGTTGCATTCATTTTTTTTTATTAACAGTTGCAAGTGGAGGAGGAGGTCTCGTCGGGTGTCCGGACCTGTTCGAGGGAGAATGACTCATTGAATCAAACGCTTGATAATCCGGAGCACCCGGGTCGGGTAAGGGGTGTAGGCGTCTACAAGGGTTTCAAGGATGTTTTCCGTTCAGAGAAACCCAAGCGAAGATCGCGCGCCAAAGCCACTGAGGAAGAGAGAGATGCGCGGCTCCGCCGAGAAATCCAAAAAGAGTACGAGGTGAGGATGGCGGAGATGGAAGCAAGGATTGTAAGTCACGTGAGATCTCATCAGTTTACACACCCATCCGAGCAAGGAACCCCTATTTCGCCGGGAATTCGGCACAGCAGTCAAGCATCTGGGAACTGTGAGGACGAGTTTGATAATATGAAGGTAATACCTACTATTCATAATATAAAAGCAATTACTATTGCTTCGTAAGCTTAGTCTAAGATATTCAATCCTAATAATAATTGCAGGTGGCCACCAAATGCGACTTGGTCATTTGGAGCGGTACGGTGCCTATTACGGTTGGCAAGGGTCTCGTAATTCCAAATCGGTCGATTGTGCACAATGCTCCCGGTCGGGCGCGGCTATGTATGCGTGCGGAGTCGACTCTGTGGAAACACAATGGCTTAGGCTCCCTCTTCCTGTCCCGACCGAGGAAATGTTTGTTATGGATGACACCCGTGAGTCATTTATCCAGTGGCCCAAGAATCAGATCATTCTGGATCAGGTAATATCTAAATTATCAATATCTCTTGTTACATTAAAAACTGATCTTTTTAAATGCTTGAAAATAAATTTTTAAATTTGATGCATGCGTAGGAGGCCCATTTGTCACCGGTACGGGGGTACAGCGGGATGGTCGGTGCGACCGATGCCCTGATAGAGACTGATGCTGGAGTCCAAGCTGAGGCACCAGGACCTACAGACCGCTGTGTGGTCAGTCCTGAAGAATATGAGAATTTGCCTCTCGATTGTCAGCGTCTCCACGACTGCTTGATGCTGGCACCTGAAGGCAAGAAGGGCATCTTCATCCCGATCCCACCCGGGATGTTCCTGCACGACGGTTGGCATATCGTGATTAATTTCGAAGACTTCAAGGACTTCCTATATGCCAAGGGCCGCGATAGATGGCTCGATTGCTCATTCCTCACAATTTTTGCCATGTAAGTTGTCTTCCTTTATTTATATATTGTATAACACTCAAATATATATTCAAAATGTAATGATCTTTCAGGAAGCTGCTTCGAACCTGCGAAGCATGGACGCCCGATGATAAGGTAAACAAGACTGTAATTCTGGATCCCCGCAAACTCAATGCCGCTGTGCTAATAGGTCAGCCTGACCAGTGTGTCGATTACATGTGCTATGCGATGCACCGTTGCCAAATGGATGACAAGACATTTATTCTCGTGCCATACCACCAGAGTTACGATTCTAACTTTCAAGTTTTTTCTATATTTTCAATTAAATAATTATAAAAAAAATTAAATGTAATTATAATTGTGTTTAAATTTCTACAGCACACACTAGTGTTTGTTCGTCATCATTCCGGCTGCGAATAGGGCTTTTATCATGGATTCTGCAAGGCCAAAAGGAATCAAACCACAAGATTGCAGAGACATCTGTCCCTTTGTAGAACAGTAAGTAATATCTTTTCATTAGGTTTGATTTTTTTTTTCTAATTGTAATTAAATTGTCAAATGAAATTGCTAAATACAGTCACGTAATTTTGTAAGGGCTTGGAGCAAATATGTTAAAGAAGGAGGAGTGCAAGCAAAAGGAAAAGGGGTCGCGAAAGATAAATTCAAAATTGAGTGGTTACCGGTGAGCTTATTATACAAAAAAAAATTAACTTAAATTTTATAGTCTAACATTGGCCGATAAATATAAATTTCAGTGCGCGCGACAGCATGTGGGTTGGGAGTGCGCTTATTACACAATGAATTTCATGATGGGTTGGATCGAAAGAGATCAATTTAAATTTCCAAAAGAGATATGTAATTCACATTAAATATAATTTTAAAAATATCAATAATTCGATCCGTCTCTCGTTACTAACTCAAATTATAATTGTAGTATAACCGGTGCCAAGACGCTTACTCAACTGAGCAAATCGACGAAGTGAGAGGGATGTGGGCAAGGTGGTTTATTTCCCAATTTTGTACTCCACAATATGGATTTTTATAAACTAAATTTGTGTAATTATTAATATTGAATTGTTATGTTGTCTTGCCAATTTATGTCTGTTTTGGGGTTCTGTTTTGGGTTAAAAAACATTCTGATTTTATATATAATGGCTAGCAAACGTGGAGGCTAGCCAAAAACAGAAAAGAAAAAAAAAAAAATTAAAAATCATACACGGATATTTCAAGAAATCCGTTTTCAAATTAAAATTTTTTTTTTATCTTCCTACACGGATTAATACTAAAAAACCGTGTAGCTAGGGTACGGAGCTACACGGATTTTTACTAAAAAACCGTGTAGGAAGACGTTTCATATACGGTTTTTTATTACAAAACCGTGTAGCTCTGTTTATTTCTACACGGTTATTTAGTAAAAAATCCGTGTAGGATAAGTGTACTCCGTTTTCAAATTAAAATTTTTTTTTATCTTCCTACACGGATTAATATTAAAAAACCGTGTAGCTCTGAGTATTTCTACACGGTTATTTAGTAAAAAATCCGTGTAGGATCAGTGTAATCGTAAATGGATAAATGTGGACTTTCCTACACCCCAGTATTGCACACGTTTCCAAATCCGTGTAGCTCTCCAGTTAAAGTCCGTGTACAAACTGTATTTTTTGTAGTAGTGACCCTCCACATTCTACAAATCGACCAAAGGTCCCATCAAGTCTCCCTCTCTTGAAACAAGAAGAGATAAAAAGGAGAGATACCATAAAATAGATTCGATGAAGCAAACCCTTATTCTAGAAAGAGAAAACAAGGTTAAAATCGAAAAGATAAACTCCAAGCTTTTATCTGAGTGAAAGGAGGCCCCATTAACAAAATTATCTCATGTTTTTAATTTGAAAAGATTAACAACAATTGTTTTGAATTGTTATATAGGATTACAAATTATGAACATAAGCTGTATATAGAAGAAACAACAACAAAAAATTCCCAAATTTGACGAACAGCAGAAATAATAATATATCTTTAGGTACAGTTATTTATTAAATTTGATCTTTCTAGACAAACTTCTTTGTTTGTTAACCAGAGAAGACTAAGCATGCATGGCACTATTCTCATGTCCCACAATTCCCTGACATGAAGACTGGACTCAAAATTAAGTCATTCAACTGCACCTTCCCTTTCGCTGCTTACCTAATTAACAGTCAACACCAAAGACAAAAAAGAACTAATTGATTGGATTGGATTGAAGCTTGAGAGAGCATCTTCCAAATTAGTAGCTAGATAGTGATTGTCACAAACGATTGAAAATTGTTTCAATTGAATATTTTGATGATGTGTGGAAATATGGATGTATTATTTTTAAAGGTAAGAGCTTATTAATAACGGATTAATTAACTTAATAATTTTTTATTTTTGTAGAAAAACTCATAATATTGAAGCAAAAAAAATTAAATATAACTTGTACTTTATGCATATCATATATATGAAAAAGGATATAATTGCTAAGCACAGTATAGGACAGTGGGTGAGGTATATGCCCTCAGGAATAAGAAGGATTCTAGGGGTTGAAAATGTCGTGGACGAAGAAGAGTACGACCAGTTTGACGAGATACCTCCATTTTGCACCGACGTGCCAATCGAGGTACCAGTAAGTGAAGAAGAAGCGAACTACATGAGATCTGATCACAACGAAGGATTATGGGCCGATGTACAAAAAGTGCCAAAAAAGAGGAAAAGAAAGAAAAAGAGTACTGTGTAATATTTTGATTATGTAATATTTTTTAATCATGTAACAATGTTATTTTGCATTTTTCATTTCATTTTGTTTTTTTAATTATGATTTTTATGTAATATTTTGTATTTAACTATTTAGAATTGTTGGGATGTGGCCCAATTTCTAAATTAGCAAATTTGCTTTAAAATAAAACCATTGTTTAATGACACGTGGCTAATTAATTGGCTGAAATTAATTATAGCACTCTCCCTCTCTTCACAAAATTAATTGTTAGGATGGAGTGATTTAGAAATTATGAATATCTAATTGCTAAATTCAGTGACGTGGCAAAATTACAATTTTTAAACTTTTTGTGGGATGGAGATGCTCTTAATTGTTTAAGGCGACTCTTCGTTTTTCTGTATTTATTTTGTAATTCACAGTGATGAATTAATGAAATTAGCTGGCGCGCATCTCCCGCTAAAAATTTCATCTTCGCCGACGAATATTTAAATAAAAACCCGTGGATGAAAATTTTTAGAGTTACACGGATATATTATATAATGTCCGTGTGCAAAGGGTATCCTACACGGATATTTAATTAAAAATCCGTGTCACTCTTTATCTTTCCTACACGGATTTTTAATTAATTACCCGTGTATGATAACCTTACATTTAATTAGATATTCGTGCGCAAAGAGTATCCTACACGGATATTTAATTAAAAATCCGTGTCACTCTTACCTTTCCTACACGGATTTTTAATTAATTATCCGTGTATGATAACCTTTGTACACGGACATTTAATTAGATATCCGTGTGGAAAGAGTATCATACACAGATATTTAATTAAAAATCCGTGTCACTCTTACCTTTACTACACGGATTTTTAATTAATTATCCGTGTATGATACCTTTTGTACACGGACATTTAATTAGATATCCGTGTGGAAAGTTCCTATCTTGCTATATACTATAATTTTGGTAAATATTTCTAAGTATCCGACTCTAGCTTCCTTCAACTTCTCTGATTTTGAAAAACCTGGAGAGATTCGCCGCTGCTTTTTCCTCAACTTCCCTCTGCGCCTTTCTCCCTCTACGCCGCCTCCCTCGACTGCCTCTCTTGGTAATAAAAACAATCTCTATTCTCTCTCTATTTCCTCCTTATTTGGGCATTTCTGATTTAATTTGGTCGTCGTTAATTGTTGATTGTTTTGTCGAGTTCTCCCTGGTGCTCGTCGGCCTTCTTTACTATTATTCTTTGTAGAATCATGTCACATTCGGGTGATCATTACGTGAATCCCCAAGACGAAGAAGAGCAAGGTGTAGTCCAGTCGGAATCACAAAGAAGGACGAGAGGTCCGACGACGTGCAAAACCATCACAGAAAAAAAGCTATTTAAAATCGAGTTCAAGAAGGACGGGTGTCCGACGGGGGGAAAACAGGGCGCATTACTCAAATTGGTGCAGCCTTTTCGCGAAGAGGAAAGCCGATACCCGTGCAGCCTCTTGGAGGGCCTTCAGCAAGGAGACAAAACAAGAATGGTGGGAGATGGTGAAGGTAATGTCACCATTTCAGTATTTCTTTTGATTCCTGTACATGCATGAACTGAAATGACATTTGTTTTGTGTCAATCAGGCACAATGGAACATCACAGATGATACCGGCAAAAAGAACACTCTAAAGAAAATGAACGATGGATGGAAGCAATACAAGAGCACACTCGTGACCGAATGGATGAACAAAGGGAAGAATTCGGTCGGACACTTTGAAGGGTTGACCCAGGAGATCTGGGATGACTTCGTAGCGATGAAGCAAACTCCCGAGTTCCAGGTAACTAAATTTATAAAATTGTAACTATGTTTTTTGTGGATTGATCATTTTTCTGCCTTACACTAATTGATTGGCTTTGATTAATGAAGGCTGCAAGTGAAAGGGGCAGGAGTACTGTTGCCAAGAATAAGTACCCGCACCATTTAGGGTCAGGCGGGTACGAGGGTAAGTCGTCCGAATTTAAGAAGATACTGGAGTCAAACATAGATTCCGACTCACCGGTTGTAAAGATAACCAACCCTAGGGGGAGCTGTTGGTTCATGGCAAGATCTGAGATAACAGCCGACGGAAGGATTCGACTGCCCGAAGAATTGCGACCCTTGGCTCAGAAAATGGTACTTCTTGTTATAACTTGCGTCATTCAAACAAAATTATAACTGCCTCCATTTAATTAGTCTTGTGTTTTATTCAATTTTTTAAACAGTTGGAGGTGGAGGAGGAGGTAAATTTGGGTGCCCGTACAGTCTCGAGGCAGCATGACGAATTGTCTCAAACGCTTGACAATCCGGAGCACCCGGGTCGGGTTAGGGGTGTGGGGGTCCACGTGGGCTTCAAGGATGTCTTCGGTGCATCCAAATCTCGAAGAAAGCGTGAAAAGCAGGATGCCAAGATGGAGCGGCTCCGTCAGCAAATGAAACAGGACCATGCCGCAGAGATGGTGGAGATGGAATCAAGAATCTTCGAACGCTTATCCGCTCAGTTTAGGCAGCAATACGAGCACCAACCTCCCATTTCGTCGGGATTTCGGCGCAGCAGTCAAGCTTCTGGGACCTGGGGAGACGCGTTCGATAATCTAAAGGTAATACTAGTTCATAATCACAATTAATTAATTGCTACTTTTTTATTTGTTGTTAGGTAACATTTCCTCTTAAAATGACTACATGATAATTGCAGAGCGCTAAGAAATGCAAGCTGGTTATTTGGGTCGGTGCTGTGCCCGTTACTGTGGCTAAGGACGTCGTAGAGCCAAGACCGACAGATGTGGACCCTGATCAGCTCGGTCCCGATAATACTTTGGTGCGTGTCGAGGTGGTCATGAAGGAATGGACGCACATACCTCTTCCTGTCCCGAACGAGTAGATGTACACTCTGGATGATGTCCGGATGGCCACTATCCCATGGCCCAAGAATCAAGATCATTTTGGATCAGGTAATATTTAAACAATCAATATCTTTTGTTACATTCAAATCCGCTCTTTTGAAATGCTGAAATTGATTTAAAATTTTATACAGGCTGATGAGGACAGTCATATGTCACCGGTACACACGGAGATTAGAGAGATGGGCGTCGCGACTGATGCGATCGTCGCGACTGATGCGCCTGCAGGATCATCACACCGCTCTCTGATCACCGCAGAAGAATACAACATTTTGCCCAGGGATTGTCGGCGCCTCCATGACAGATTGATCACGGCACCCGACACAAGCCGAGAAATCATGATCATCGTCCCACCGGAGATGTTTCTGCACGATTCATCTACTGTGGCGATATCTTTCAAGGACTTTCTGGATATTTTTCATACCTCGAGTAGCGATAAATGGCTCGATGTGTCTCACATCGCCATTTTCGCCATGTAAGTGAACAAAATTTATTTATATCAGATGTGTAGCACTGAAATATATGTTCTAATTTAATATGATGATTTTTCAAGAAGCTGAACCGAAGTGTTGAATCGTGGCCGCTTGAACAAAAGAAGAACTGAAGTATATTTTTGGATCCCAGCAAACTCAATGCCACGATGGTGGAATTATATCCCAAGGATACCGTCGACTACCTGCGCCGAGCAATGCACCGTTGCTTCGAGGATCGAAAGAAATTCATTCTCGTGCCATACCACCGAGAGGTTAATTAATTTCGACCTTCAATTTTCAAATTATTTATTATTTATATTTTAATTTAAATAATTACAAAAATGAATTAAATGTGATTATAATTGTGTTTATATTTCTCATGCCACAGCAAACACTGGTGTTTGCTCATCATCGTCCCGACTTCAAATAGGTGCTCTTGCATGGATTCTGCAAGGACCGAAGAAAAAATCTCACTACAAACGGCCAAAAAGGTCGTCAAACTTATTAGACAGTAAGGAATAATTTTCCCACTTTGATTTTTTTTCAATTCTAATTAAATTGTGTATCAAAATTGCTAATTACAATCACTTAATTTTGTAAGGGCTTTTAACCAATATGTTAGAGAGGAGGGACAACAAAGCAAAGATCCAAAGGAAAAGAATAAGATGACTTGCGGGTGGTTAACGGTGAGTCTTCTATAATTATTTTATTTTATGTCATGTTCAGAAAATTATTGTCATTCTAACATATATAGGCCGATCAATGTAAATTTTCAGTGCCTACGACAGCAGGACTCATGAGAGTGCGGTTATTACACGATGCTTTGCATGTTAAACTGGATCGAAAGAATACAGTTCACATTTCCAAAAGATGTATGTAATTCATATTAATTTTTCATTTTTTAATATCAATAATAAATCTTGCATCTACATTTTCTAGTTACTAATTAATCACCAATTTATAATTGTAGTTTCGATGGACAAAGGACCCTTACTCCAAGGAGGAAATCGATGAAGTTAGAGATATGTGGGCAAGGTTTTTTCAGGCAAAATTTTGTAATGAACAATATGGATTTGTATAAATTAATTAGTGCAATTTATTAATTACATTTTCGGAATCTGGTTTTTTTTTAAAGAAAAGCTGCATATTTTAATGGCTAGCAAAAGTGGAGGCTAGCCAAAAACCAATAAAATTAAAAAAATAATAATAATAAAATCCTACACGGATTTTTAATTAGAAATCCGTGTAGGTCTCCTGAAGAAATTTTTAAATAAATAAACGTACATTCCTACACGGTTTGGTAATAAAAATTCTTTGAATTTGTACACGGATAAAACAGAATAGCCGTGTACAAATCTAACTGGAGCTACACGGATTTCTAATTAGAAAACCGTGTAGGAATGTTGATTCCTTCACGGTTTTCTTATTTAGAAATCTGTATAGGAATAGATATACCTACACGGTTTGTTAATTAAAAATCCGTTTAGCTCCAGTCGGATTTGTACACGGATAAAATAGAACGGCTGTGTACAAATCCTACTGGAGCTACACGGATTTATAATGAAAACACCGTGTAGGAATGTTGATTCCTTCACGGTTTTTTATTTAGAAATCCGTATAGGAATGAAGATTCCTACACGGTTTATTAAGTAAAAATCCGTGTAGCTCGAGTTAGATTTGTACACGGTTATTATAGTTTATCCGTGTCGGTTTTATGATAATTGCACACGGATAAATATCCGTTTGCGAAAGATGGCCCTTTCCTACACCCTAACATCCTACATTATTGGAAATCCATGTAGCTCTGGGTGATTTATCCGTGTACAATCATGATATTCTGTAGTAGTGTGTGGAGTTCTTAGGTTCATCCTAGCAAGCAGGATTTAGTGTGTGTGCCTACAGACTTATGTCAAAAAAATAAAAAATAAATATAATTTGATATAATTTTACTGTTTCCCAAATAACTTCAATTTTAGAATGGTCTATATATACGTAGTTACAACATTTGGGGAGCATGAAATAATGTTAATATTTCATCAAAATTTGTACAAAACCAATCTATAATGAAAAAAAGAATTAAAAGTGGCACGGCTTCTAATTTTCCCGTGGAATTATTAAAAATCGCACAGCTTCGAATAGACTAATCCAAGTTTGTTTAATTTGAGAATCAGACTTTGCTCTAGTGGTAGTTGCCAAAGCAATGCATGAAACTAAAAGTTGGATAGTTTTGATCTTCAATCATAAAAAAAAATGACTATCTAAAAATTTCATGAAACCAAAAATTTTCATCACAAGTTTTGATGAAATCAAAAGTTAATTAAAAAAATGTGTAACATGCATGAATCCAATTCACAAAATGTTCACGAAGAATATTAGTTTCATAAAATCTACGATCCTTAAATTAAGTAAAACAGGTCATATCGGCACGAAATAAAACAAAATTGATGAATGCGACTTGGGAGCCTGAAGTCAAGTCTCGTCTCCTATACAATACAAAGAACTTAAAATCCGGGGACCAGAGCATCAATTATTGTCCTTTACGTGTTATTAATGAAGTCCCCTATGGAAAGACCCCGTAATTTCTACCTTTTGACTCGAGTCTTTTTTTTTGTATGAACTTGTATAGTAAATGAAGAATTGTACCGCTGAGGAGAATTAATTGTATAATAACGAAACGTTCATGAGGAATATTAATTTCATAAACCTTCAACGAGCCTTAAATTAAATAAAACAGGTTATATTGTCACTAATTAAAAATAATTAATTGATGAATGGGTCATGGGAGCATGAAGTCGAGTCATCCTATGCAAAGACCCAAGCACCAAAAACTGTCCATTTTTGTTTTGAACGAGAGCTACAGCTTTTGCAATATAACTGGGACGGAGATGAGCTGGATAAAGATGTACCAGCTTTTGCAACGAGCCATGTGCCATGTGATGGGTGGGTGGCGTTGGTTCCATGTGCCATGCGCCATGTCCCATGTGGTCTTCTCTTCCTCCGTTGAGATTATTGGAGCAAGTAACTCCTTAAAAAAGTCCCCTCCCTTTCCAGCCCTTCCCCTCCCCTCCCCTCCCCTTACTCACTAAAACAATTACTGGAGCACAGTCTAAGAATCCTCTCAGTTAAGAATCGCTCAAAACTATCTTTCTCACTCTTTCATTCCTGCAATGACACTTGTTGCACTTCTTTTCCTATCACTTGTTCTATTCTCCACCACCAAAAACACCACTCTAACACAAGCCGATTGTCTTCCTGACCAACGTCATGCCTTTTAAGTCAACTCAAACAAGGTTTTAAGACCACAGACGAACTCTACTTCCACAAAACAAACACCACTAAACTCCATTCATGGAATGCAAGTACGGACTGTTGCAAATGGGATGGCATCACATGTGATGAGAAAACCAGTATGGTGACTGCAGTCGACCTTTCTGAGATGTGGATCACGGGTAAACTCAACCCGGCTTTCTTCAATCTCAGCTCCCTTCGGTACCTCAAACTTGCTTCCAACTATTTTGACAATCTTATCCTTCCCAAAACCGGGTTTGAGCGACTTGCTAATTTAACACATCTCGACTTATCTGATTCTGGCTTTGCCGGTCCAGTTCCAAGTAGCATTTCTGCCCTCACAAACCTTATCTCACTTAAACTATCCTACAATAACTTCTATCTTCATGACACAGGCCTCAAAACCTTACTCAACAACCTCACCAAGCTCCAGGTTCTCCGCTTGGATGAGGTTGACCTTTCACTCAACAGATCTGAGTTGGGCAAGGCAATTTTTCAAGTAGGCCCAACTCTTCTCGAGCTATCCATGTCAGATTGTGAATTAAAAGGAAATTTCCCGGAAGAAATATTCCACCTTACAAACCTAACAAAACTTGATTTATCTTTCAATCCAATGTTGTCGGGCCAACTTCCAGAATTCACAAAGCAAAGCTTTTTGCAACATCTGTCACTTGGAAATACAATTTTCACTGGTCCATTACCAGATTCAATTGGAAATCTCTAATACTTGTCGGAATTGGATCTTCACATCTATAACTTCTATGGAGAAATTCCGTCTACAATAGCAAACCTTACAAGACTCGAAATTTTGCGCTTATCATATAACCAATTGACAAGTACAGTACCTATGTCTTTGTTTTCTCACCCTTCATTGCGATTCCTTGACCTATCAGATAACCAATTGACAGGATATTACCTGAATTGTCAAATGGATCATCAACTTTGGAAATAATTAGCCTTGGCCCCAACAATCTTCAGGAAGAGTTGCCAATTTCTATATTCAAATTTGAGTGAGTCTATGGTACTATGCATATCATGATTTAGTCCGTAATACGGTTCAATATTTTCTTTTTAAAAATCTTAATGATCGATCCGAACCGTTCAACATGATTTCCATATGAATATGTACTTGCAGACAGAATTTTATATTTTTTGGAATTTTTTTACTATTTTGAAGGTAGATAGAAAATCACTGTTTTTGGATGGTCCAGAATTTTCAGATCAAGTGATTTTCTACCTACCTTAAAAAATAGTAAAAAAATTCCAAAAAATATAAAATTTGGTCTGCAAGTAAATATTCATATGGAAATCATGTTGAACGGTTCGGATCGACCATTAAGATTTTGAAAATAGAAATATTGAATCGTATTATAGATCAACCCATGATATGCATAGTACGATAGACTCACTCTTCAAATTTTTCCAGCTTAATTATTTATCTCTTGTATCAAATAACTTCAATGGTACATTGAATTTGGATGTCATCCAACATAATAAGAACCTTGAGTCTCTGATTCTCTCAAACAACAAGTTGTCAATCATAGAAGGCAAAAACCATAATGAGTCATTCTTTGATTCATTTCCCCAATTAAATATTCTATCGTTGGCATCATGCAATTTAACAAAGTTTCCTTCTTTTCTAAATTACCAAACAAATATTATCTCATTATACCTCTCAAATAATAGTCTCACGGGAGAGATTCCCCTTTCCATTTGTAATATGACATCTCTACATTTTCTTGATCTTTCATATGACAATTTAACTGGCACAGTTCCACCTTGCCTTCTGGAAGATACTAAATTGGAAGTACTTGACCTGAAAAGTAACAAATTAAATGGGCCATTGCCACAAAATATTAGTAAAGCATGTGGACTTAGGATGATAAATCTGAATAGAAATGTGATAAATGGAAGTTTGCCCAAATTACTGAAGTATTGTAATGCTCTCGACGTCTTAGACATGGGAAACAATCGGATAGTGAGCAGATTTCCCTATTGGCTAAGAAATCTTGAAAATCTGAGTGTTCTTGTCTTAAAATCGAACATGCTTTACGGAGAAATTTCAAACATGGAACTCAAACCAAAAGGAAGTGATTCTGTTTTTCCCATGCTAAAAGTTCTTGACATTTCCAAAAATCATTTCAATGGTACATTGCCTAGAAATTTGTTTGTGAATCTGAAAGCTATGATGGGTGTATCAAATACAAGCTCCCTTAATTATGATTTTGATTTGAATCTAGGTTACATTCCATATGTAGTTTCCATCACATACAAAGGGCAGAATTTTGATCTGGAAAACTCAATTGGCATATTTGGTTACATTGATCTGTCAAATAATGAATTTTGGAGGAGAATACCCGAAGAGATCGGGCAACTCCAGTCAGTTGATGTGGTTAACCTATCACATAATTCTCTAACCGGTCCAATTCCATCAGAATTTGCTAATTTACATCAACTTCAATTACTGGATCTCTACTCCAACAATCAGCTTTCCGGACACATCCCACGAGAACTCACCTCTCTCACTTTTTTTTCTCAACTAAATCTCTCATACAACAATTTAGTTGGAGAAATACCTGAAGCCCGTCAGTTCTCAACCTTTTCAAATGCTTCTTACTTGGGTAATCCCGGATTGTGTGGTAGTCCTTTATCGCTGCAATGTCCAACACCTCCTTCAAATCATGGATTTAATAAAGGTTTGCCTTTAAAATCTTCTGCTGATATAATTGGATTGTCTGTTTCTATTGGATTGGGGTTAGGTGTGGGATTTGCCTTTGTAATTTGGGCTACGATGTCATGGGAGAATGGAAGAAAGTGGTTTAATTTCATTATAGATAGCTTTTACATTCGACATTTTCACTGATGGATATTTGTAACATCTTTGTAATAATGAACGGGTATTAATGTGTTATTTATTAATAAGTGTGTGTTTCTCTATTAAATATTTCTTTATATACACAAAGGTCACAAAAAGGAACCTTTTGTATGATTGTTTGTTAACAAAAGTATCAATGTTTTTGATTTGGTCTAATTGTAAAATTTGCGGAATATAAAGTTTTCGAAAACAATCTTGGGATTTCGATTGGTATGAATAAGTACAATTTTTTTTTTAAAATATTAGTCTTGCATCTTTACGAGCAAAATAAGCCCAATTATTCCTTGTAGATTTTATGGCCATATCAACAATTAATGTTTTTTTTATTTATTTTTTTTTTAGCCCAATAAATAAAAAAATTATGGAAAATTTTTATAATAAACGAAGATTAATTTAATATTGTCTACTGCATATATTTTGTTTTCGAAGTGAAGTCGGAAAAAAAAATCTAGTGTTAAATAAAATTAATATTAAAAAAACACGCCTAATTGCAAATTGAGCTGCATACTGCATGTGTCCATCATGAAAAACAAAAATGATTGGTGCTTGGGTTTTTGGTTTTTGTCTGTTTAGTTTTTGTACTTAATGTTTTTGTTTCCCTATATTTCCTTCATTTTAGATAGCTAAATGTTCATCAATTACTTGAATAATTGGTGCTACGTACATACTTGATGAATGTAAATTTTTCAGATATTATTATTCAAAAAGTACAAATGTATTCTTTTTAAGTTAGGGAAAAATTGCATTAACGTATTCTTTTTAATATATTTATTGGTAGATAATTGCCTAACCAGTTAAAAAAAAAAAAACAAAGTTATCAAACCTAGCCATCCAAATAATCAAATAATATATCGCTTGTTTGATCAAAATGTCCACTATATACAAAATACATCATTTTAAAAAAAAAGGAATAGAAATAAATAAAATATAACCACGTTTGTTTTTCTAAACTGGAGCATAGAAAGATTTAATTCATTTTTATTACTCTAATAATGAAAATTTAGCACAATTCAATTTGCTAGCAAGGTAAACCATTGAGAGCAAGTTGTTAGCATAGTTACAAATGAATAGTTTGAGTTCGGTTCAGCGGAGTCAAAATTCGTAATTTGAGAATAATTCAGGTATAATTCGAAATTTGGTACCACAAGAAAGCAAAAAAAAAAATCCACTCCACCTCCAAAAATAAAAATCACGATATATTCGGGAATAAAATGAATTATATGATTTTTTTTGTATTTTATTCGGTGTCACGAATCAAAGTCAAATTGTCACTAGTCGAGAAATAACAATCTGTGTCGGTTGTTTATGCCTATCTGTATCGGACTTTGGGGCGACACAGATAGCAACGACACAGATTTTTGTGTCGATTAAACAACCGATACAGAAAAATATTTTTTGTGTCGGTTAATTAATGAACCGATACAGTTTTTTAATTTCCATTTTATTTAAGTTTTTTTCTTCGACATTTTGTGTCGGTTGTTTATAAATAACCGACACACATACCCAATCTGTGTCGGTTGTTTATAAATAACCGACACAAATACCCAATCTGTGTCGGTTATTTATAAATAACCGACACAAATACACAGATTGGGTATTTGTGTCGGTTATTTATAAACAATCGACACAAGTATCTATTTTGTATCTGTTATTTATAGACAACCGACACAGATTTTATATTTTATTTTGAAATAATTTTTTTATTTTTGGCCAGCTACCATATATATTGCTGGCCTATATAGAAGCATGCATTCACACATCCTAAATTGGATTATGCACTAAATAACACAATAATCAAAGTATCAAATCTACAATATCAAAGTAAGTCATTATTATTCAACACTCCCAATAACAGATCTAAAGAATTAAGCAAATACTAACACAAGAACAAATCGATCTTGCACAAAACCTCAACCCACTATCGAACCTATCTACTCAGACCGGTGTATTTCTAACTGGTATGTACCAGTACAGTGACCTGAGTGTTTCTCCAAGTCGCATCTTATTATCACTATGTGGGTTGATAACAGCTTCTCATCCAATTTGATGTATGCTTCCCCTGTAAATTAGCATTCATGCTGTTCCAGCTGGCTTTCACTTTCATCACCAAATGTAGGCCGGCTACAAAGAATTAGGAGAAGTATGTAGAAGGTTTACACTTGTAAAAGATGAATTATCATTTACACATGTAAAAGAGATGATAACTTAGTGAAAAATTTAAAGGATCTTATTTTCTGGGAATTAAAATCAATACATATTACTGGTGTACATTGATAGTATAAATGTAACTCTTACTTGTGCATTCAATACTTGCACTCCTGACTTCGAATGTAGTCTTTCTCCCCTTCTTCTAGCTGTAAAAAAGGAAAAAAAATAAAATAAAAACTTACATCTGGCACTGTAACAAGGGGCTTTAACTCTTATTTTATATTAACTATACCATCCAGATAGTACACATAGGTTCCAGGACTTCCATACTAGCACAAGTCACAACAAGGTGCTACAGCACAGTACACTACCGGAAGCTGGTATTGACCGAAATTTAGCTGGTATTACAGGCTGCAACTGTACCAAACTTTCTTTCTTAATCTACCTTAGTGCTATTAATGTATCAACAGGAATGTAATTCCCATCTTCGATACTAATCTTTATTGCTGCGATCAATATGGCCGAATGCTCGTGTATTAGTAATTAACATGAAAAGCTTTAATTTCCAATTATCATGTAACTTTTGCTCACACTTTTCTTGTTTGTATTATTCAAATTTTAAAATCAGACACTTGATGTGAATCTGTGCAACGACTTTTGTACTTACATTAAGAGATCAGATGCCATTTTTAGATGGTATCTTGACTTCTCATTCTTAATAACTGATGAATCAATCTCTTTTCCTTTTGCAAAATCAATATTTCCAATGTGAAGCACAGCTGCTACAACCCGAAATATCGCCTCCTACAGTTGACCAAAAGCAAGCACATTTTTAGTTTTTAAACCACGAAATATTGAATAACATAGAAAAAGAAAAAAAACATAGCAGTTCATACTTGTTCTTCCGCACTTATTCCAACTATATCCATAGCCCTTCTAGTAACCAAATACTCCTGTGCATCATTAATCCCATCTACCTCAATTATGCAATTTGATTGGTTAAGGTAGTGAAAGATCTTAGGGTCATCCAACTTGTATCTCTTTCTGTCCTGAAATAAATAAGTTACCTCTTTCGGAGCAGCACAGAAACTGATTAAGTTCTGAGATAAAAAAATTATTTATTTAGTGATAGTTTCTAAAAAATTAGTACCTTGTAGACAGGTCCAAATCCACCTTCTCCCAGTACCTTTATCAGCACTCTTCCATAGTGTTATTTCTCCGTCGATACCATGTTCAAACTATTTCTTAAAGTATGGTTAAAATTGAACAAAAAACCCTACACCAAATAAACCAAATGAAATTTCGGCAAGCATCACAGAAGCCTAAATCCTAATGTGTAAAGCATGAATGACCTGAGAGAGAGAGATGCGAGGAGGAGGAGATGCAACTTCCGGCACAGTGGTGCTACTGCGAGAGAAGAAGGTGGTGAGTCCGCGGAACCCTAGGCAGTCGAGCACGATGTGAGGGAGGGCTTCGACACTGTGGTGAGGCCGAGTGAGAGGGAGGCAAGGTGGTTAGGCCGAAGGAGAGGGAGGCGACAATGATGGCTATTTGGGCGGAGTGAGTGGAGAGGAGAGGAGGCGACAATGGAAAATTTTGAAAAATATTCATGTAAAAACGGGGAGTAGCGTTTTTGAATTTTTAGAATCTGTGTCGGTTCAATAATCATCCGACACAAATCCAAAATTCTGTATCGGGTATACAATTTAACCGACACAAAATCCTATATTAAATTTTTAGAATCTGACATTTTGTGTCGGTTCTTTACTAAGAACCGACACAGATTGTTTTGTGTCGGTTATTAGTAAAGAACCGACACAGATCGATTGTTTTGTGCATAATATATAAGTCATTTTTTGAACTTCTTTTTTTCTTAATACGTGCATAGTATAAGACAGATCGATTAGGTATTTGTAGGCCAGCATATGTCCTTTACGATTTTAATTAAAAGATTTGTTCGGGTTTTCTTTTGATACAGCTGCATTTAGTGCTATCAATGAACTTTTTTTTTCCCATGTTTCAATGATTGGTTCTTTTTTTCTTTTTTGTTATCGTATTATATATTGATACTCAAACCTTATTCAATCAATCAACAACCACCACGAATTGTGTTGCTTGCTATTGTGTCTCTCCAGCAATGACACTTGCTGCACTTGTTTCCATATCACTTTTTCTCTTCTACTTCTCCATTAAAACCACCACTCTAACACATGCTCACTGCCTTCCTGACTAACATAATGCCTTGATACAACTAAAGCAAGGTTTCGATACCACTAAACTTCATTCATGGAATACTACTACTGACTGTTGCATATGGGATGGCATCAGATGTGATAAGCAAACTGGTATGGTGACTGCACTCGACCTTTCTGGTTTCTACATCTCGGGTGAACTCAATCCAGCTTTGTTCAATCTCAGCACTCTTCGGTACCTCGACCTTTCTTACAACTACTTCTCCAATATTACCCTTCCACAGTTCCACAGACTGACTTTGAACGACTTGGTAATTTAAACCATCTCCACTTAGCCTATTCTGGCTTTACCGGTCAAGTTCCCATCGGCTTTTCTGCCCTCACAAACCTTGTCTCACTTAACTTATCAAACTTTAAAAATCCCAATCCCTTGTATCTCTATGACACAGGCCTCAAGACCTTACTCGGCAACCTTACCAAGCTCCAAGTTCTTCGCTTGGATGGGGTTGGTATTTCACTTAACGGATCTGAGTTGGTCAAGGCAGGTTTCCTTGTAGGCTCAACCCTTCAGTAGCTATCCATGCAAGAATGTGGACTAAGAGGAAATTTGCCAGATGAAATATTTCACCTTACAAACCTAACAGTACTGTATTTATCAGACAACATGTTGTCAGGTCAATTGCAAGCTCAATCTCTCTGTTCAATACAAATTTCACTAGTCCAATACCAGATTCAATTGGAAATCTCCAATACTTATCGGAATTGGAGCTGACCTATTGTAGCTTCTATGGAGATGTTCCACCAATAACAAACCTTACAAGACTCCAAAGATTGTACATAAGGTCAAATAGATGGACAGGTTCGATACCCATGTCTTTGTTTTCTCAACCTTCTTTGCAAGTCCTTGATCTATCAGATAACCGATTGTCAGGATATCTACCTGATTTCTTAAATGGATCATCAATTTTGGAATTTATCTACCTTGAAGACAACAATCTTCAAGGAAAGTTGTCAATTCCATATTCATCAAGTACAATAAGAATCTTCAATATTTGGATCTCTCAAACAACAAGATGTCAATCATAGAAGGCAAAAACCGTAACGAGTCATTATATGCTTCATTTCCCCAACTAAGGATTCTACATCTTGCATCGTGCAATTTAACAAAGTTTTCATCTTTTCTGAATTACCAAACAAATATTTACTCATTAGACCTCTCAAATAATAGTCTCATGGGAGAGATTCCCCTTTCCATTTCTAATGTGACATCTCTAAAAGTGCTAGATCTTTCATATAATAATTTAACTGGTACAATACCACCTTTACTTTTACAAAATGCTGAATTGGATGTGCTTAACCTGAAAAGTAACAAATTAAGTGGGCTATTGCCACGAAATATTAGTCAAGCATGTGGACTTCTAAACGGAAATTTAATAAATGGAAGTTTGCCGAAATTACTGATGTATTGTAATTCTCTCGAAACCATAGACCTAGGAAACAATCAGATAGTGGACAGATTTCCCTATTGGTTGGGAAATCTTGAAAAATTGAGAGTTCTTGTCTCAAGGTCGAATATGTTTTATGGAAAAATTTCAGACATGAAAATCAAAACAAAAGAAAATGCTTCCTTTTTTCCCATGCTAAAAGTTTGACCTTTCCACAAATCATTTCAGTGGTACATTACCGAAAAATATATTTTTGTGAATCTAAAAGCTATGATGGATGTATCAAATACAAGCTCTCTTAATTATTATTTTGTGTTGAATGTAAGTTACATTCCGTGTGTAGCTTCAGTCACATAAAAAGGGTTGAGTTTTGATTTGGAATACTCAATTGCCCTATTTGGTTACATTGATCTGTCAAATAATGAATTTTTGGGAGAAATACCGGAAGAGATTGGACAATTAATTTACAACAACTTCAAATACTAGATCTCTCCTCCAACTAGCTATACGTACACATCCCTCAAGAACTCTCCTCTCTCACTTTTCTTTCAGCATTAAATCTTTCATACAACAATTTAGTTGGAGAAATATCCGAAGCCCGTCAGTTCTCAACCTTTTCGAATGCTTATTAAATGGGTAACCCCAAATTGTGTGGTAGTCCTTTGACGATGCAATGTGTAACAACTTCTTCAAATCGTCCGTTTAATATAGGTTTGCCTTCGAAGTCTTCGACTAATATAATTGGAATCTCTGTTTCTATTGGATTGGGGTTAGGTGTGGGATTTGCCTCTGTAATTTGAGCTACAATATCATAGGAGAATGAAAGAAAGTGGTTTAATTTCATTATAGATAGGTTTTACTTTCGACATTTTCATTGATGGAAATATCTTAAGAGCTTTGGACTTATAATGGGTATGAATCACTATTTATTTTCTTGAGTGTGTGCGCGCTCCCCTATGAAATACCATTTTTTTTTATTGTCCACAAGGGACACATAATCTATGGTGGGAATTCTTTGTATGACTATATATTAAATTTCGATTTTTTCTATGAGTACCATATATTGAAAAGAACATGGAATTCTTTGTATGATTACAATCTTGAATTTTAAATATCGAAATAAAATTGCAGCTATATTTGGCTGGATCGGTGTAAGACAAAGCAACTGTGCCTAAGTAAGATTCAATTGCCTTTAGGAAATTGAGAGCTACTACTAATGAGATGAAATTTATTTTTATCTGACGAGAGCTATCTGAAAAAATTGAAATGGATTGTTAATATTGAATTATCATTTCTGTATATATATGTTCCGTCTATAACTTACATTGTTTGAGCCAAAATCTTCAAATCTTCTGTCAATGTAACACTCTATTTGGTTAATTAAATGCTTGATTGTTCAATTAAGATTTTGTTGGATAATTGGAAATAATTGTCCATATCAGTGAATGCATGTCTTAGTAGTTTTGAGAAACTAATTCTATCCTTCGTACATATTTGTTCTGATTTAGAGAAATCAAATAGCTTCTGTAATCTTGGTTCTTACAACTATAATTTAGATAACTTATCTATTATCTTAAACTTTCATAAGAAAACAACTATCTGAACCCGCACCCAGGAACAAGAGTTTTTTTTATAAACCATAAATAAAAATAATAATTTTACGAAGACAACATGATTGCTGTAAGATTTTGAAAAATCATAAAAACCGAGAGTAAAACTTGGTCTCTCTTTCCCAGACCGAATTTAAAATTCGGTTTTGATTCAAATTTTCAAGTTTTTTCAGACGGTCACAGAAAATCCATCGGTCTCACCCCAGGGACCGAAAATAAAACTCGATCTCCCCAGGAGACCGAAAATAATACTCGGTCTCCCCATATACAAAGTCATATGAAATCAATAATTAATGTTCAAATAAAAAATAATGGGCATCAAGCCAAGTATATAATGATACTAACTCAAACGTTTCATGATATGCTGTCAAAATAAATATTAAATAAAACCACTAATTGATCAATACATATACTTCAATTATGTCAAACTAATATGTTAGCTCGGCACCTTTGAGTAAGTAGTTAACGTTGTAAGTCCTATAATTTAACTTGATTCCATTGAACACCAAGTTAGATTTGAAATTAAGTGTAACATTAAATAAAATCAAGTCATGAGGACGTACGTCATGAATATGTCATATCAAATATGAGACATAAGTTACATACACTGTCTAATTCAGTACCGAAGTGGCGAGTCCAAGCACCATATGCTATATCATTTCGTGATTTATATTAAATAACCAGTTAAATAAATAACTGGTATTTAAACGTACCCTTATTGTGAGATCGAACTGGCTAGAGAGCAAACGAATACCAGCATATAGTTGTCTGGTTAGCTCATCAAGACTAGTTGAGTCAGAAACAGGAAATGTGTAGGTCGGTGGGTCTGAAATTTTGCATCTCTGATACACATTTATTAATACTTGAGACATTTTCTGGAAAAAAAAAAATCACAAACAACTTAAAAATTATTTTCAATTTTTCAACTTAAAATATGAACGTAATTGGAAAAAAAAACTTACTACAACCTTCAGACTAAAACGGAAAACACAATACAGGGACGATCTGAACAAAACAAAACAAAACACTTGAAATTTAGAGTATTTTAGAAGAGGAAGTTTTCAATTCGTTTATAACCAATTAATAAAAAAAAATTACGAAGACCGAATTAAAATTTTGATTCTGAAATTTTAATTCGGTCTGGTTTGCAACACCATCGGTTACACAAGAATTAGATGTGATTAGATGTGGCAGGGGTTAAAAAATTGAAAGTAAATGGAGACTGAGAGTAAAATTCGGTCTGGGAAAGAGAGACCGAGTTTTACTCTCGGTTTTTATAGTTTTTCAAAATCTTGCGCTAATCATGTTATTTTCGTATAATTATTTTTTTTAATCATGGTTTATAAAAAAAAAACTCAAGGAACAACCACCGTTACTCCTTTGCCGACCCTCCTCCGTCATGCATCATTGAAGAGCAGGTATTTGCCACCAAAAAATCAGGAATGTTATCCGGCTCCAATATGGTAGGTGGACCACACTGGTGAAACGACTCACAATGCATCACAAGATGAGCCACTTGGAAGAGGACTTTCCCTGCTGGGCTACAATGAAACCCTAACGGCAAAACCAAAGGCTAGCAAAAGTACGCAAGGGGCGCAGAAATCAGAGCAGTACAAGGAACTGTAGAGATTCCTCTCGATGGAAAAAAAGGCGATGATATCCCGAGGTCAAGGATGCAAAATGAATAAGTCTCCCAGCAGTCCAGTGTAGCGGGTCAAGCTGCAATGGTATTTGGTGCTCAATCATAGTAACAAATCAATGGTTCGGGTTCGGTTCTGTGGGATTAAAAATTCGTGATTCAAATATAATGCGGGTATAATTCGGAAATGATTCGGTACAATAAAGAAGCAAAAAAAAATTAATTCAAAATGGCGAGTACTCCACTAATTAGAGTGGATCCAACTCGTTTGAAATCAATGAAATCAGTGCCTCTTTATTTTGAAATCAATAGACTCAGCGCCTTGCGGGCTGGCCAATTATTAGATTATATCAGTTTTTTTTTCGTGTTTTTATTGTGAATAATTCGTGGCTCGTGTTTTATACGTGTATTATTCACGAATAAAACATATTATACATTTTTTTTGCATTTTATTCGGAAATCGGTTTGAAAAAGTAAAAAAAAAAAAAAAACAAATAAAGTGCAAATAAAAGAAAAATATATCGCGAGTCTTGTTACTATGTGCTCAAGCAAGTCCTCATCAGTTGAGAAGACCACAGCCAATATCAGAAAAGATGAAGTAGATACCATCTCGACATTGGGGTAAAACGGTATCAGTTCGCTTTTTGAGGACTTCCATAGTGAATGTATCAGTTCGCCTTTTGGGTAAAACGGTTTTTGGGGCGTGGAAGAGGCCGTGGAGCAACACTTAACCAAAAGCATGCAACGGATCAGTAGACACTTGTATTGGGTAAGCATGACCAAGGGCGTGTCGATCAGTGGCCACAGAAAAGGAAATTACCTTCGGGAACTAACGCAGCAGAGCCTAACGTTACTCAAAAATAGAAAGAGGAATTTACCTTCTGGGCCTGGAGAATCAAAAAAACGGCCCAATTCAAGTAAATTATAACTCCAAGGGAAATGCAGCCCATTAAAATCTTCTTTTGAAACTTCCTTCTCGAAGGCCTAACAAGGATAAATGACTACTCTGAGAAGAATGAAATCTAGCAGAACAAGGATTAATTACTTCTAGAATATAAGTTCTATATAATTTCACTACAAGAATCTGCCACTATCTGTAAAAATAAAATTATTTTTTCTTAACGGTATTTTCGTGGTTACTTCTATCAATAATACTGATATATTTAAAAATAGCACTTTTTTATCGGTGTACCCTCAGCAATAGTCATGTTCCATTCTTACAGTGATATCACACAAGTGTTTTCAATGCAAATCCGAAATAGTTTTCAAGATAATGAGAATTGGTTCACTCAAATTTCGGAAACCTTTGCTTAGCAGCCTAGAAATAAGATTCAAATGACCGGAAAACAACGTGATTGTCATGAGATATAATCATGTAAATAAAAGTAGTATTTTTTTTCTATGCCCTGCAATATAGTGATTACAATTACATGGTCAAATCTTTTATTTTACTATTTTCTTCAAAAATCAGGGTTGGGGGATCATGAATGAGAGATTTTATTAATTAAGGAGCTAGGCATAAAATTTTCATTCCTCTACAAAACGACACCAAAATGTAAAGTGCGAAATTCTCTACATATAAACAAGTAAACGCAGTTATGATGATCGACTATACTATGAAATAAAAGTAAATACAAAGATTTTTATTTTTTTAATTTGAAAATGTTAACGATGATTATTAATTTTGAATTGTTACATACATTACAAAGTATTAATAATTGTTATAAAAGAAACAACAAAAACAAATAACCCTTATATCTTTAGGTTGAGTAAAACCAGACTGGATCATTGGATCAGTGATTTTTAAAGTGGCTTAATAAATAGTAAAACAATTCAAAAAATGTAAAATTTGGTATCCAAACACGTTTTAATTTAGAGAACACATCTAATGATTTCGATCGACCTTTTGGACTTTGAAAATTAGAAAATAATTTAGTTACAAGGGACCTGAGGAACAATCTATTTGATATTGGCCACACACACACACTCTCTCTCTCTCTATATATCTCCATTTTTATATTATGCACATAGTTGTTCTGATTCGTCAATGATTGAGATTGAAAGATTAATTTTTGCATTTAATGCCAGCCATCCAATTACATAATTTGTCTTCTTTTGATTAACTATATCTATTTATGTGTAGAAGTCTAAATTTAGTCGACCGAAAACATAATCGCTACAAATACTGCTATATGGTTTGTCACAATTAAAATGGAATAAATCTCTAATGATATGTTTTCTTTTCTTTTTTTATTTCGGATTGGTATTATTGATTGTTATAGCAAGGCAGTGAGTGCATTTTCAAATTGCACAAAACATTGCAAATTTAACAAATATTTGAATACCATAAATTAATTTGCAAAATATATTTTATACATGTAAAAGCGCACAATCAATGTCATATTTCAATATCAGAATAACAATATGTAATGGTAAATGACAACAGACATAAAAAAAAGAAGAAGCAAACCGTCACAAAAGAATGATGTGTGAAACAAAATCCCAGAAGCAAAAAATTTTATTTATAGAAATTTATTAAAACACTATAGAAAATATTTAGGTTGAAATCAAATGATTGATTCCGTTCTTTTACACGGTTTTGAAGGAATCCAATCATATGTTTTTTTGAAAGAAAATTAGAGTAAGGAATATTTTTATAGCTGGAAATGTAGAGTGCAGCGTTATACCAAAGAATCAATTCATTGATTTGGTTTCTTTAAAAACTGTTTAAAAGAATCAAATTAATGATTGATTCCTTCTTCAGTTCATATTCACGTTTGCTATGAAATTAAGTACTGCATTAAATCATCTTCGAGGAGATAATTTTGTGCCATTTTTTTACTGATGGAGAAGACTCGCATGCTCCACTTCATGTTAAAAATGTAAGTTTCTTTTTCATGAGCACAGAACAACAGCTAAATAAATGTAAGAAAAAAAATCATAATGTAAAAAGTATTACTTTTTATTAATGTTTTATTTATTTTGCAAAACCGTGGAACCGTTTTTTTAGCATTAATTTAAGAAAAAAAATGTTTTGACATTATTTTTAAAATACCTAATTTCGAAGCAAGAATATTATCAGTCATAGTATTTTATATGCTTTTGTTTTCTTAATACAATACATAGTGGAGACAGATTAGGCATTTGTTGAGCGACAGATGTCCTTTCTTCGTTGAACGTTATCAAGATAGGATTGAAAATAAATAATGTAAAGTAAAAGCTGATAGGTGGGACCTAGAACACCCTATAAGTTTTTTGCACCCAGTTCAGGAAAATGGGTTCAACTCTTTATTGGGGAGC
>JAJHPF010000001.1:5106703-5241522 GCA_024447775.1 Carex cristatella | reverse complement strand
GTGGAAATGTGGCGGCGAGAGGTGCTCCGGCGACGGCGGCGCGAGCGAGGAGAGGGGTTCATTGTTAGAAGGGTATTATGGGGAGAGATAATGTGGCGCGATTTGTTTGGCATTTGTCGAGAGAGAGAGAGAGAGAGTAGTGAAAGAATACTTCTGAAAACCCAGCGTTATCTAGAACAGTTGACTGACAAGTGGGGCCTGGCATTTGTGACCCATATGTCAGTGAGGTTGGTGTGTACATTAACTATGTTGGCGCGATTTGTTTGGCATTTGTCAGAGGGAGAATTAGTGAACTCAGCGTTGTTAGGACTTAATAACTGACAAGTGGGGTCAGATATGTGTGGCCCATATGTCATTGCTGTTTTTGTGTACATTAAATATGGTGGGGAATAATGAACTCATATGACCGGAGTCAACTCAAGTTTTCAGTTTAAATCCGGACCGTGCAATTTTCTTCAGCACCATATGAAAGCGATCCGGTGTATTTTACTTCGAATCAGATTAATCCGTATTCTAATCAAACGGTTCAGATCTAAAATAAAATATTTGATTTACTTCAGGAAACAGACGAAAAAAAAGAAAGTTTGACCTGTCCGGTGCCTATTCGCGCGGGGGGACATAGAGGGGCAGTATTATTTGTGCTTTGAGATTCGTCTAGAAGGTATTTGAACGATTGAGATATTCCAAAAAGTGACGCAAAGTTTGAGATATCTCAGAGGATGCGAATTCGAGAATCTGGGACCACTTGTTGCGGTGAAAAGAATATGCTTTGGATACTCTCCAATTAGGGGTGTACAGGCTGCGGAAGGACAGAATGAAGATATCTTATTTTGAGGGTTGGATATAGATCGGACGGTCGTAAGAAGGCCTACTGTATCCTAACGACTTTCTCTCAATGGTTTCCCTTAATTTCACGCTAAAGGCCTTAATATCTAAAGTACTCAAGAATCAGAGAAATGATTTTTATTGAATTGTAAAATCTTGATTGTCTTAGTTGTTATTCTATTTTTACTCAATACACATAACATGAAAAATAATTTTGCTAAATTAAGTACTCACTACACAACTTTACTAAATTCAACACACATTACACAACATAAGAACAAGAAAGAGAAGAACCAACACAACTCATACAGCGGAGGCCGATGTCGAGGAAAAGAAAAATCAAGTAAGTACAATATTTAATATTATAATTGTAACAAGTATAGTCATTATGCATCAAAGTGCCATCACAATGAAGAAAATGTGAAAGAAAATGCAAATTTTGCTACCAGCGAAGAAACCGATAATATTGGCGTTGTGCTATTAGCAAATAAAGAGAATAATCCCTAGAATGAGAACGTGTGGTATCTCACAGGTGCAAGCAACCACATGTGCAGATACAAACATATATTTAACAACATTGAGGAGATAGCAAAATGTTGTCTCATTTGGAGATGCCTCTGAGGTGCGTGTTGAAGACCAAGGTAATATTTTAATATTGCCACTACACAACCAAATTTGGGTGTTATACTTCTCAACACCTTTGCCACCATGGTTTGCTCTGAAATGTTATCTCCATATGTTTGAATTTGGATGACAACGATCATGACTCTTAAAAGAAACATCTGCATTGATTCTTCATTTGTAAATGCAATGTCTCAAAATCTCACCGTAGCTTTGCATGCGCTACCTGAATATTGGCACCAACAAAACCATGTGCTACCCGAATAATGTCACCTACATAGCACAGCTATGCAATACGTACGCGAATGTGGTGCCTACATAGCCCAGCTATGCTACGCGAATAATGTCACCTATATAGCACAGCTATGCACTACGCGAATGTGGTGCCTACATAGCCCAGCTATGCTACCCGAAAATGGGACCATCAGATTTCAAGCAAATGGTTTCTCAAGCATATTCAAGATTTCAATCATTCGCTATCTGAAATTTACAACTACATGCATGACTGACCCGTCATATATTTACCAAAGTGTTATTAATTCTATCCTTCATTCGATATCTTCTTCTTCTCCTCTCTGATCAGTTTCATCTCTTCAACTTTCCCCCTTTATCCCTCTTTTTCTTATTTCCAAGGAATATAGTGAGTATGATTCTGATTTCCCAAGAGAGAATGGTAGAACCAAATAAGAAATATTTTCCTTTTATTAATATATGTGTCGTCAAATAAGTTGGAAAATATATATATTTTCCTAAGAAAGAGAATTAATGTGTTTACCACATTATTATATTAATTAAGTGGAGTGTTTTAGAATGAATTCAGTACTTTTCCTCTTAGACCACCAAATCATTCATAATTGCAACTTGACCCATTATTTATGATTTCATGTTTCAAATTTTTAGGATGTTACAAAAATTCATAAAGTTGCGTACCAAATATCCTTTATATAGCAAATCACAGTTTGTAATAAAAAATAACTTTTCTTTTTCTGGGTAACAATAGATTATCTAACTAGTAGCAAAATTTAAAGCAATTAATCCTCACAACTCTACTCAATTTTCTCACATTTTCACTGTACATTGATCACATAGCTTATGCCATGTTCACGACTCAATCGAGCTTATTGATTACATTGATTACATAGTGCACTGGAGGTACTTTTTTCGTTTGGTTTTATTTATTAATTTAGGCCTCAATTTCCCCTTGGTTTCTCTAGGAGTGAGATATATATATCAAAGGGGAGACGAACAAGGGGATTATAAATTTATTTTCCCTTTCCACTTTATATCAAAGGGGTTTCTCTAGGAGTGAGATATATTCCTGCAAAGTGTTTTCTAGCAAGCTAGCTTCACCGATTCGAATTATTTGCTAAGGCCATCTCCTTTCTAAACCGGTACTAGAGGGGACATATATATATGTATATCCAAAATCCAGTCATGACTATATACTTTGGAAAATAATTAAATTCCTTTGTTTCATTTTCATATCACTTTGTTTAGAGTGGACCTCGGTGAGTACACATTCCTCGATGTTTCACAAGTTCCGCCAAAATTTTGAATGACTGTTTACGTGTACAATATAAACAATGAACAATAGGTTTGTGGTTTTCCACTGCCAGCATCGCCAGCTGTTAATTGCTTAAATTAAGAACTTGCTTTTGGTCTAGTGGCAAAGACAAATGGTCAAGAGTTCGAAACCCACAAAATGAAAAAATCTTCTATAATATACATAGGAGTTGAATATGTGTTTGGTGCCTTGACACCTAACCCATGATTTAAAAAAAAAAATTGCTCACATCTAATTTACTTGCATTTTTTTCTCCAAAAATAGTTTTTGTATTGTAGATGTTCTCTTTTAATGAGGGATTGAGTAGGAGAATTGTATGCTTATTTTGATGATTGTATTGAGCTCTGATTAAAACCCTTGCTGGAGATATTGTTAAATTAATTTTGTGCAGCCTAAGTGCGTTTTTAAATTGAAAAAATGGTTTAAATATAAGAGAAAGAGTAGCTCGAGCAACTATTCCCCATATTTTGGAAAAATGTTTTAAGAAATAATTATGTTTACATGTTGGAACACTTAGAAATAACATTCAGCAAGAGTGGTACAAATTAGGCTTGATATATTATCTAGTTTTTAAAAATTCATATATTATAAATATTTAACATTAATTCAGAAATAATATATCATTTGTGGTAATAATAGCATCATAGCTTCAGTAACATTTTAACATAATTTAAAACTCATCGCGTACACTATCTAAAGTTCCTCTCTTTTATCGAAGCTGGCTAGTTTAAATTCGGAACTTCCCTTATTTCAGTATGGGAATACTTTAAAGAGAAACATGTTACAAGGACCAAGAACATTATTTCCCTGACCAGGAAGAGAGATGTGGATAGGAAAATATACCTGAATGAGATGTGCGGATAGAAGAATATTTGAATATATGGAACCAGTAGCTAGCGGATCTACATTCTATGGTGAAAGAGAAATGAAAAGGAATGAAGAAATGACATTGTGTGAAAATAAGAGATTGAGGAGAGACTCATATAGAGTGATTGCAATTGAAAAGAAAATATATGTGGACAGAATTGAGAAGAGACTTGACTAAGAACTTATTAAACGGGATCAATTGAACTGATGAATTTCTTGCCTTTCTAACTGGGCATCACTGAAAGTTATAGGGAAGACCTATCCAGTGAACTATTGAGTATTCACTGCAAGTTCCACGAAAGTATTTGTCCTTAAATAAGTATAAGATACATATAAAATATTAGAATGTAGAGTAGGGATGCAAAATTGCAAACTCTGTTTTGAAGAATTATCTAAATAGCAATTCGTTCTGGCTAATTGTGGACAGAAAAAATTCGAAGGATGCACACGCATAATGTTTTGAATCTTAACTTCAAATTGCAGTAGAAATTAGCATAAAATAAACCTTAGATCCGTAAAATATTGGATTCTAGTAAAGGAACATTGTATTTTCTTAAAATTCTAATTCTTACTTTTGCTCTTTTTATGTTAGTACCATACCAGTCCATCTGGTCGAAGAGGATGAAGAAGAGGCGCTAGTGCAACATGGTGAAGCAGAGGTTGGTGTTGAATAATATTTTGCTTAAGTGGTGCCTTTGTTGCTTTAATTTTGTCAGTTGCTTTAGTTTACTGTTTTATTTATTTGGGTAGCTTGATTGTCTTTCATTAACTATTTTAGTCATGCTGTGTTGTGTAAAACTATTTGGATACATATATGGTGTTGTTAAGGTGTTTTGGTAGCACCTATTTATGTAACATCCCATAAATTAATATTTTTTAATTAGTTTGAACTTATTTACAGAACTTAAAGACTTAAGGGTTAATTTATAAAAATGCTAAACAAAAAAAATGCCAACGTGGCACTACGGCCACACGGCCTTTGCATATGTTGCCATTTCTCTTTACCATTCACTGACAGAAACTCCCTTTAAATGGATCATTTGTTTCACTTTATCAGATGAGTATGAAATAAAAAAAAAAACAAACAAACAGATTAAAATCAGAAATATGAGAGAGAGAGAAAAGTAGAGAAAAAATAATATGAAATGAAGTCTTGTCTGAAATTCTGACGATCCCGACTATGTCGCGTTGATTCTAAAAAGTCAATGTAGTTCAATTTTGATTTTAGATTAATCGCTATTAGGTAACTGGATTTCTCTATAATCTGTGTGGTTAAATTGAATGTTTGAATTGGGTATTGAATTATGAGGGCAAATTTAACAGGTTAGCGGGTGTGAGGTTCGAATTTGATTTGTGAATCAATTTGATTGTGTATTATGAGAATTTGTGAAATGAGATGAATTTGTGAAATTAAAAGATTGAATATTGTGTAACTTGTTATTGCTAATCTATATCCAGGTGCTATTGCCAGTTAAATATGCAGACATAATTTGGTGTGAAATTTTGTGGATTAATCCGGTTTTTTTGAATGGCTGTTTAATAAAGTCAATTATAGAGAAGCGTATCGTTAAATACCCTGTTATTGAGCTTTGTAGTTGTCTCTGTATTATTTATGTTTGTGACATAGGTTGACGGGACGATAGATGGATGCGGCGGGGGTGTTACAATTTTGTTGTCGTGTCCCCAGCTTGGTGGCTGGGGTGTGACAATTTTGATATCAGAGCATTCGTTGCTCGGACTATATTTGTGTTCATGTTTCGTTAATTTGTTATCTCTATCCGATCTGAATTTTGCTATGTCTGATTCGTGAGATTGATCTGGAATTTTATGTAAATACGGTTTGATTATCGGTCTCTTACCAGCTTAAATTTGTGATTCTAGTTGATGATTATTGTCGAATTTATCCATCTATATGACTAATATTGTTGAGTTTTAACAAACAGAAATTTAAATTAGCAAAACAAATATGATTCAAATTGATTGTATTATTTGATTAATCTGTATATGTCAAAGTTAATTTGATTATCGTTTGTTATGTCCTGTTCGATTTGAATATCATCCGTTTGAAGAGGGAAAGAAGGATTGTAACATCCCATAAATATATATTTTTTTAAAATTATTTTTGAACTTATTTATAAAACTTAAAGTGGCATTTGCAACGTGGCCACTATGGATAAGCGGCTTTTGTAAGATGCTATCTGAAACTTCTGATCCTGCGCCTCAATGTGTCAATCCAACTCAATCAAAAAGTTCCTCAGCCTTTGAATGTTAGGTGAGCAGGGAAAAGTGAACGTGTAGTACTTTTGAGCCCAATCGTCAATTCAGGGAAGTGTGACTGGAAAATAGTGGTATCTTAATCTTCTCAGGTCAACACCAAAGAAAATCTATTCAATGGAACGAGTGGAATATAAAAGTGTTGGAAATTCGCTATATGAGCAGCCCAAATGCTCTCTGTTTTTAATAGAGCTCTCAGTTTCACATAGAAACAAAATACTGAATTTTCTGAACAGCTCAAAAACAGTAACTCTTTCATTCACTTTCTATATTTTCGGCTGTTACAAAACTTCAACTCAAGCATACATGATTAATATAGCTAATACAAAATCTATTTTTTGATGGCCACTACCTCCACAACATGCAAAATTTGACACATATTCCTTAATTATCAATGCTAAATAGATGTGTTCTAATTGCAGCTCCTGACTAAATAGAGAAATATGCCAACTATAGCTTTAGACAACTATTTTTTATCATAGCAACTTTGATCAAATTTTAACAAAAAGTTATTATAGTGCTTTATGTAAAAAATTTATAGAAGTAAAAAAACGATATGACATGGTAATACCCGTTAGTAAACTCTTACAATAAACGACCTAAAATGTATTTATTAGCTTCCACCAAAACACCTCAACAACAGCATGTATTTTAATAGTTTAATAAAACCCAGCAAGACTAAAAGAGTTAATGAATGGACAATCAAGCAAGCCAATTAAATAACACAGCAAACTAAAGACACTGACAAGATTAAAGCAGCAAGTTGGAGTGGTAAGGTACTAACATAAAAAAAGGGAAAAATACATGTTGCAATTTGCAGAAACCACCATATTCCTTCAATAAACTCCAATATTTTTCTGAGCTAATTTTAATTTAAGCTAATTTCTATTGCAATTTGAAGTTAAGATTTATAACTTTAAGAACGTGTGTCCTTCGAATTTCTTCTGTCTACAATTTTCTAGAACGAATTTCCATTAGGAACATTTTTCGAAAAAGAGTTTTCAAGTTTTGATCCTTACTTTATATTTTAATAATTTATATGTATTTTATAATTATTTTAAGCATAATGATTGATTCTGAAATATTATTTAATGTATGTAAAGAGTATTTAGACATAGTTCAGCAACCGTGTCCAACTTATCGACACTTTCATACACGATGTACGCAGACACGGTTGCAGAACCGTGTGTCATTAGCATTTTTAGCTGTGTATATTCGTCTGTTGTGTAGTACAGCTTGCTTGTTGTTTCAAAAAATGTAGTTAGTTTTGCTTTCAATCAATATTTTTTCTTAAATACAACTTATGTAGACCAATCAAACGCACTAGAAGATCTTAATAAAGAAATTCACACCTTAACAGCTGAGCTCCAAAAAATATTTTGTACAAAGAAAATAAATTGATCAACTTCATTTTTATATAAGTTGGTTGTGTATAGAAGTTTAAAGAATGACACCTGAGTCTGCTTTCCTCGCACATACCACACTGGTGTTGATCCTTGACCTCAGTAACTGCACCATGATTTCTCCAGTCCATTTCACCTGGCATATTATCTAGATTTGCATACATAAAAGGTTTTTCCACCTCTTTTTTCTGTGAGACAAAATCAGAGATTATAAGTTATATGACGAAGCCTGTTTCAGGAAATGAGAGCAATACTAATTGATATCATGTAACAGTGTTTGCAAGCAATTAGTTTGTTCGACCAGCAGCAAAGTGTTTTTTAAGTACATTATTTTTTTAATAGTAGAAAAAACGATTGATACAAATACAAGAGAATAGAGATCAAGCACCTCTTTTACTGCCAAAGATTTTGGCTTAAAGCCAAGGTAGGAGGCCTTGAATTCTTCATTGGTCAAATCAGCAAATTGGTTGAGGCCAAGCCAACAAGTGCGGTTTTCTTCACGGTTGACAGATTGCACGTACTCAGCATTAGCCTTGAATATTTCAAAACGGTGTGCCTTCTCTTCAGCATCTTTGTACACACGCCCATATTGTGCCATCCATTTCTCGTGTCGTGCTGACATAGGCATCTCAACGGTAGACAAGTCGTCAGTGGCATCAGTGAAGGATAACAAGGCAAGTAGTATTGCTACTAGCCATAGACTTTGAGAAATGAAAGACATGGTTTATTTTGCTTATAGCTTCCGGTAAGGTGTTTGTTGTAGTTATATATGCAACAACTGAGATGGGGTATTTATAGAAGAGTTTGTATATTGGAGGGAATATTTTATGCTTAATGGGGCCATGAGAGGGAATCATTTAATAATGACTAATGATACCTCAAAGCCCAATCATGCAAATGGTTAGCATTAAGATGACGTACTTGTAGAAATAAATAATCAGTTAAATACAGAAATTGACCGCTAAAAGTGAAAACATTATGCCTTTTTTATCTCATTATTTGCACTATGCTCATTAGGACATAAAACCTTTTAGGCGCTGCTGCTACTTGGTTGAAAATAACACGGTTCATATACACTACTACAAAAAACGTCTTCCTACACTGCACCTTATACACGGATTTTCTCAATTTTATAAAAAAACGTGTATGAAATAAGATTTTTCCAGTGTTCTAGGAATCCTACACGAATATTAACTTAAAAATTAGTGTCCGTGTGGAAATTAATCTTTTATACACGGATATTTCATTAAATATCCGTGTAGGAATGTTGAGAGAGCTACACAGATTTTTATTACAAAATCCGTGTAGGAAGGGGTTATTGTACACGGATTATTGTTTAAATAACAGTGTAGAAAGGCTAGAGAGCTACACGGATTTTTACTAAAAAATCCGTGTAGGCTAAAAAAAAAAAAAAAAAACGGTTCAACAACCTTCCTACACGGATTTTTAAATAAAAATCCGTGTAGGATAGCTAAAAAAAAGAAAGATTCAGCAACCTTCCTACACGGATTTTTAAAATCCGTGTAGAAAGGCTAGAGAGCTACAAGGATTTATAGTGAAAAATCCGTGTAAAAATGTAGTTTTAGAATTTTGGTTATATAAGAAGGCATTTTCCCTCCAACGCCGTTTTGATTTCAACTCATAGCACAACTGGAATCTGAGATATCTTACTAAGGTTAGCCATGAATATATATATATTTTTTTTTTCTTTATCTAATTTTCTGTTACTTATTATTGCTTATTTAGGTCATGGGTAATTATTATTGTTTATTTCTCTTTTATTATTCTTTTCAGTTTTGTATGGTTTTCTTTTCAGTCATGCGCATGCCTCACGAAAAGGGGCGTAACTTTTGATCCGTCCGTCGGATCGGGTTGAAATTTTGACAGGAACTCCACAGCCCAAAATCGGATTCGAAACGAATCTATGATTCGTTTCGCCCATGTTACGGGTTCAGATTCGCGATCCGAGTCTTCCTTCATGGACTTTTGGACTTTTTTTTATAATTTTAGAGTTTTTATAGTCTTCCTCCAATTTCTCTATCGTTTTCGTGCATCAAGGAGTGTATGTTATGTGTTAGATCACATGGAATTGCATGTACAAAAGGCTATGTATATATATATATATGTTGCAAATGGTTATGTATTTATTTTATTTTTGCAAAAGGCTATGTATATACAAAATGCTCTATATTTTTTTTTGCAAAAGACTATGTATATTCAATCTGAAATATATAATTACTGACTAGCAAAACTGAAGGCTAGCAAACAAAAAAAAAAAAAAACGGTTCAGCAACCTTCCTACACGGATTTTAAATAAAAATCCGTGTAGGAATATTACTGAACCCGGTTTATTTATTTAATATTCTGTTGAGGAGAGCTACACGGATTTTAACTAAATATCCGTGTAGGAAGAGTATTCCTACACGGATATTTAGTTAAAATCCGTGTAACTCTCTTGTTTTTCCAAACGGCTCTTTATTAATAATCCGTGTAGGATTAGTGTAATCGTACACGTATAAATTATCCGTGTGTAAATGTGGACTTTCCTACACCCCAGAATCGCACACGTTTCCAAATCCGTGTAGCTCTCCAGTTATAATCCGTGTACAAACTGTTTTTTTGTAGTAGTGATAATTTAATTTAACATCTCTCCACAAATTTATTCCTTAACAACTATACAGTTGTCATCTATATTAATATGGTTGGTATGTAATTTCATATAGCAATGTCACTTAAATTTTTAAACAAATAAAATTACCTACTAATCATCATAAGAAAGCCTTTGGTTCAAGCTAAATTATATTATTTCTCCTGGTATATCCTCATACAAGACTGCACAAAAAAATGACTCAGCATAGTAGAACAAAGTTCATATTCTTGGCCCTATAATTCGGTAATATATTTATGCTTACCTAATCCTTAGTGGCTAAGGAGCAGCATTGCTACAGGCTGTGGCAAACCAGCCCGTCTCGGTAGCTCTAGAGGGTTCTGGGATGAACTTCCAATTCTATAAAGGTGGTATCTTCACAGGGTATTGTGGAACCAAATTGGACCATGCTGTTGCAGTCATTGGCTATGGTTCATCTGCAGGGACCAATTACTGGCTGGTCAAGAACTCGTGGGGTTCAAACTGGGGCGAGGGAGGTTACATGCGATTGAAACGTGACATTGGTTCGTCTGGAGGTTTATGTGGCATTACAATGGCAGCATCATATCCAACTGCATAATTTACTGAATGGTTGAAGAAAGTGTATTTGCATATCTTACCGAAGTTTGAATTAAATAAAATGTTGTGTTGTTAGTAAGGATGTTTTAGTCCTAATATTAGTAGAAGTCAATTGCCAGTGTTTATGTACTGGTTATGTACTGGAATGAACACCTCAGTGTGTCGAATATATACAATAAACATTTCAGTTGGACCTATATTAAAGTTTTAATTTTATTTCCACATCAATTAACAAAGGTAGCCGTGCACTTAGCATATATACGATAATGATCACGACCCATCTTTCTACAAACAACAGCAATGATTTTATCAAGCTTATAGCACCAAAAGTTTTATCCTGATAATGACTGGGTCTATAATATGCTTCATAATTAGATGCAAAGAACAGTATAACAAAGTTTTTGAGCTATCGCAAAGGAGGACAATGACTGGGTATCCTGACAATGACTGGGTCCATAACATTAATAGTACAATCCATATTAACATATACAAATATAAATTTAAGAAACTCAAATATATTGAGCTATCCCAAAGGAGGACAAACAAAAAATATATTTTTGTAATTCAACCTTATTTATAAGTGACATATGTTTTATAAATTGAGGTCGTGGATACCATAATTAACATATGTTACACAATTAGTATGTTCCAATTTCAGATAAATAGATGTTATATTTTGATTAAGACATATTTTTACGAAGTAGGGTGCTTTAAATACGTATGAACTTTTTTATTGAATAAAAAAATTCTATTGAGCAATTTTCAGAAATTACATTTCTCTCTAGTAGTATTGCAACACAGAAAGGCTACATCATTACATCATACATTCAAGTTTTCAACATTAATTTTACGCCATGAAAGCTACAACCATGTTGATTGGCAAGGGCAGTGACAACAATGATCTGCAAGATCACATCTCTTGGCTACTGCTAGATTGTCTCATGACGGTGATGCAATTAACCTCCCCAAAAGATGCATGTCGATTTGCAGCTGTATGCACCACATTTCAATTGGTGGTTGGTTCGGACTGTATGGGAAAGTTTCCTGCCTGATGATCTATCATCAATGCTTTATCGTGCAGAGATTGATGTTCAACAAATGTTGTCTCAAAGAAGGAGCTTTATCTCCACCTCTGCCATAATTGGATTCTTCTCGATGGCGGCACGAAGGTGATCTTATTGTTATTTTTTCATTTCTTATAAATTTCATGAAATGTATTTTGTTCTTTCCAAGCTATTTTTGTGGGTGTCAATACCACCATTTTAATTGTTTCTCAAACCCATATTGTACTTGATAGAGCAGATATGGGTAAAGATTTTTCCATCAGTTAAGCACGTAAGGCTATGGATAAGGCTATTTCATAGATGTTACTCTGGGTAATTGATATCTCGTTATTTTAACTACATTTCCGACCAAATCTTGTACCAAAACCTGTGTCCAAAACTGTAAAATCGTGTATATTACATTGATTATCTATAGAATATGGTACTGCTGCGCTTTGGTTTGTTTATTATAGGAAACGGGCGAAGAAAGGGCGAAATCTGGAAATCTTGACGTGCCACACGGGCCGTGCAACATATCACACGGACCGTGTCATACCCTACTCGACCCCTCACACAAGCGCTGCACGACCCGGACAAGAGACACAGGCACACGGTCCGTACAACATCTCACACGGACCGTGTCAGACAAATCCGGCAGTTAATCTAAATTTACAGATTATTGCCTAATTAAAGATGGACGGTTATGGAGTAAAAAAAGGACGACCCCTGGGGCCAGAAAGGCATCAATTCGGACAGAACAGGGAGAACAATCAGACAGAGACAAATTTCTAAGGGAGTTCGACAACAACTAACTTGGAGACGAAGTAGAGAGGAGGAAATCGAGAGAATTCCGACGAATCTTCTTCGTATTTTCGGTTTTGTCATGAATTGTTTATCTTTTATTTGTTTTTCTGTTTTGAGAACTATGTTTGAGTAGATTTTTTAGTTTCTTGGGAACATGATGTAGTCGAATACTTTGTTTACTTGCTAGTTGTTTGATTATGCGTGATATTTCGTGTTTGCTTGTTTGTGTATGATTTTAATTGCTTATCTGCGTTGTTTGATTATCATTTGGTTATTACCATTAGGCTAGGCCACGTCTAACAAGGTACTTGCGTCCAATTTAATCTTTCAACCGGACCAAAGTATTTGAGGTAAGTCGATGAACCGAGAGGGAAGACTAATTAGTAGCCGAGAGGTGAACTTTTCAGCAATCGAGAGATGTTGAATACCTTTAGTAAACCAAACAAGTAACTTAGGCCATTCAAACCAACGAACGAGAGTTTAGGTTAGAACCCTAAGAGGATTGAATTGTATTTCCATTATCGAGTTTATTCAGCCAACAAACGAGAGTTGAGGTTTAGAAACATCAGGTATGGTCAGTTCATCCTACACAGAATTAATCAGCGCAGAAACCAGACAACTGCAGTTTCACTCGAGTCGACACGGACCGTGTAGGATACTACACGGGCCGTGTGACATGGGTCGTGTACGAGAGTACACGGGTCGTGTCAGTCAAGAGGCAGAGCGAGTTACGAGATGAAATCGAAACCCAGGAAACGCTTGTTTTAAATTAGTTTTGAATTCCAGTCTAGTTTATTTGCAACCTTATAATATTGTTAAACAAAATTTCAACCAACTTAAACCTTTCTGAACACTTCTAGTCTTAAAATAATCTGAATAGAAATCTAGTTAAGTTATTGAACCGTCCTGTGGATCGACACCCGATATTACCAACGATAGGATTGTACACTTGCAGTCTGAATCAGAAGTAGAATCGAGGTTTAAAAGGTACAGCTTGCTGTGTCTTGAAACTTTGTAGTACACTTTTGTGCGAACAAGTTTTTGGCGCGGTCTCGGGGACGGTATCATTTAGTTTTTCTAGATTTTTGCTTCTTTTATTTGAATTCTGGATTTTAACTTGTATACTTTATTTTGTTTTTCTCCATCGCAGGAAACCTAACAGAAATACGGTCAGGCTCGAGACCTAAAACAAGCGCTCCTTGGGAGGCAACCCAAGTTCTTTTTATCTATTTTCTCGCATTTTTACTTTATTGTCTGGTTTATTTGTTTCTAGCATTACTTACTTTTTATCGTTTTGCTTTAGTTTCTGTTTTATTATTTTGCTTGCATTTTTCGTTATTATGTTTTTTAGTTTAGAAGTTAAAAAGGAGAGATACTTCAGGCTCAAGAATTATATCACACGGTCCGTGTCTTATCTCACACGGTCCGTGTCACCACCAAACGGCAGCTGGAGTAAGGCCCAACACGGGTCGTGTCGAATAACGATTGGAAGGGATATACACGGTCCGTGTCATATTTCACGCGGTCCGTATCAGAGCCGGGCGACGCAACGAACAGACGCGCCCGCTCCGCGTCCGTTACTCCTTCCTCCCTACTTAGCCTCTCTTCTTCTCCATCCGACCGATCTGCAAAAATTCTCAGCAAGTCCACCACCCGGCCGTGTTACTTGCCCGTGTGCACTGTAGCACCGCCCTTTTTTCTCCGTACCCACTCCGTACCGAGATCTTACCACTTCCACTTCTCCTCATCTCCTTTCTCCACTCTCCTTTTGATTCATCCGAGATCCCTCAGTACCAACAACGTACCGGGCGCCTCTGATCACCATTGTCACTGTGCTCCCTGCACCGAAACCCTCACTCCACACGGTCCGTGTCACAAAGTCACTCGGCCCGTGTCACTCTCATTCTCAGCCACAACTCAAGAAACACGGTCCGTGTCAAAATCCACTCGGCCCGTGTCAGAACTTGACAGAGCACGCAATGAATCAAGAGCGCCGCAGCAAGAGGAACCAGGACCGTGCGCGGGCGGCTCTCCGTGCCCCGACACCACCGCCCGATCAGACACCATCATCGGAGAGCTCTCACTCCTCTCAAAGCTCTCACTCCTCTCATTCCACGCCATCAGCCGTGCGCTCACCAACTCCTTCACCAAATCCATCGCCTGAGCGATATGACTCGGAGGAGTCCGACCACCTTTCCGGGCATTACACCGACAGTGCCGCTGAGCACGAGCCTCACTACTTTCCGATGCCCACGCGTCGGATGTTCGAGCGCTTCGAAATTCTACGGAATAGGAAGTGCAAGAACACTCCGAAAGTTGACTTTGACACTCTTCGCGCTTTTGGGATCGAGGAGCAGTTCCTCTATCTCACTGGCCGCATCGGGTTTACCCCCGAATTCTGGGCTATCGAGCACAATGCCTATGAGAGGCTAACTCTCGAGTTCCTCTCCTCTCTCCAGCTCAAGTGGGACGCGGAAGACCAGCCCTACATCAAATTCAGGATGTGCAGTGCGACTTGCCACGTCCCTGTAGCTAATCTTCGCATGTGGTTTGGGTTACCCACAAACCCAACCACACCCGAGCTCCGTTTTCGAGAGGGGTTGGACAAGGATCATTTCTGGAATTTGGTCAGTGGCTTGCGAGGATGCCACAACAAGGACTACAAGGGCCTCAACATTCCTCACCCCGTCCTCCGCTGCATCCAGCGCGCCTTAGCTTGCACCATCTTCGCGCGCGGCGAGACAGTCGCCCGCGCCAATGAGACAGATCGATCTTGCTTGGATCACATGCTCCGGCCGGATCTTTGAGTTAGAGCGGCCCGATCTGATGCTCATTATGATTCAGCACTGGCTGGAGATCGCCAGGTCACACAGGACTGGAGGAGATATCACCCTTGGCGGTTATGTGACACATATCGCCGAGCACTTAGAGTATCAGATTCAGGGTGATACTCTCTGCAGGGGCCCAACCACACTAGACATTGAGTCCTTCCGCCTAGCCAAATTCATTTATCTCGAGAAGGGCGCCGCCGGCCATCGTGACAGATACTACTGGTGCATGCCGGATGGCACACGCGAGCACCACCTCCCCTTCTCCGCCCCTATCTCTTTCGGGGACAGGAGCACTTGGCTTTTCACAGTGCCTCGACTTGCTCCACCACCTCCTCCTACGGCAGATGATGCGCCCATGCCTGATGTGCATATGACAGACATCCCCAGCTCCTCTCATCCAGTTCACGCCTCTACTTCCACGGCAGGCCCTTCTTCTTCTTCTGCAGCCCGCACTTACCCACTCTCCGATCCCACCATCATGGATGTGTACCGCCTCGTCTACGACATGAGGCAGGAGCAGGGTGAGATCTTACGCGACCTCACAGCTAGGGTGGGTGCCATTGAGGATGAGTTGCGCGACTGGCGCTGGTGGGACTACGACCACGACTCCGACCACGGAGCCGCGGACCACTGAGCAGGTTTGTTTTCCCTATCCCTTGCTTTTATATCTCCTTATTTATACGTCTTTAAGCATTGGGGACAATGCTAAGACGAAGCTTGGGGGGGTCTTTATCTGTTTAGTTTGCATTTTAGGTCATGTTTATTTCTTGTTTGTATCATAGTTTACTTTTTGTTTGCATTTTAGGCGAAATTTTTTGCGAATCGTTTGAATCTGGATCTTTAGTGAACCAATTTGGCCATGACCAACCTGACCTTGGTTTGATTGAAACTAACTCCATAATTGACCACACAATTGATTAGGATGAGATTGTCCTTTGTTACTGATGAAAACCCGTTTATATCGAGAAAAATATTTGAATTCTGAACTGTACCTTACAAAATAGGGAAATGGGGATTTTTGACTAAAATATTACGATATCCAATGGTATGAAAAAATACCATCGGATGTGTGTATTCATGGTGTATACGAATGAAAACAATGGAAAAAGATGGAGAAAATAAGAGTACTGGCAATAAGCCCTTCGAGGCGCCTTTGAGCTCGTCTCCCAAACGTAAAAACAAAAACGAGTACTGGCACAATCCATTTGGATGCCTTTGAGCTCGATTTGCATACACCAACACACTATTAAGGGCAAAATGGTCAAAATCACCACAAACGAGGGTATGTCTTCAATCTTAAGCATAATATCGATAGGTTCGGGTAATTAATCATAAAGTGTATCAAAACATCTCAGAATTTGAAGTTAAGTGGTCAGTTTGTGGAGTGAATCGAAATTAACTTAAGGGAAGTCTAAATTATAGTCAAAATGATTCACGAGATCTCTGATATAAACAATTCATAGAAGATTTCGTATTTAGGAAATTATCTTGCATTTAGGTAGTTTAAATGACCAATCTGGCCAAAGTTGTTATTTTTGCTTGAGGACAAGCAAGATTTCAGCTTGGGGGGATTTGATATCTCGTTATTTTAACTACATTTCCGACCAAATCTTGTACCAAAACCTGTGTCCAAAACTGTAAAATCGTGTATATTACATTGATTATCTATAGAATATGGTACTGCTGCGCTTTGGTTTGTTTATTATAGGAAACGGGCGAAGAAAGGGCGAAATCTGGAAATCTTGACGTGCCACACGGGCCGAGTCGCAACATATCACACGGACCGTGTCATACCCTACTCGACCCCTCACACAAGCGCTGCACGACCCGGACAAGAGACACAGGCACACGGTCCGTACAACATCTCACACGGACCGTGTCAGACAAATCCGGCAGTTAATCTAAATTTACAGATTATTGCCTAATTAAAGATGGACGGTTATGGAGTAAAAAAGGACGACCCCTGGGGCCAGAAAGGCATCAATTCGGACAGAACAGGGAGAACAATCAGACAGAGACAAATTTCTAAGGGAGTTCGACAACAACTAACTTGGAGACGAAGTAGAGAGGAGGAAATCGAGAGAATTCCGACGAATCTTCTTCGTATTTTCGGTTTTGTCATGAATTGTTTATCTTTTATTTGTTTTTCTGTTTTGAGAACTATGTTTGAGTAGATTTTTTAGTTTCTTGGGAACATGATGTAGTCGAATACTTTGTTTACTTGCTAGTTGTTTGATTATGCGTGATATTTCGTGTTTGCTTGTTTGTGTATGATTTTAATTGCTTATCTGCGTTGTTTGATTATCATTTGGTTATTACCATTAGGCTAGGCCACGTCTAACAAGGTACTGCGTCCAATTTAATCTTTCAACCAGACCAAAGTATTTGAGGTAAGTCGATGAACCGAGAGGGAAGACTAATTAGTAGCCGAGAGGTGAACTTTTCAGCAATCGAGAGATGTTGAATACCTTTAGTAAACCAAACAAGTAACTTAGGCCATTCAAACCAACGAACGAGAGTTTAGGTTAGAACCCTAAGAGGATTGAATTGTATTTCCATTATCGAGTTTATTCAGCCAACAAACGAGAGTTGAGGTTTAGAAACATCAGGTATGGTCAGTTCATCCTACACAGAATTAATCAGCGCAGAAACCAGACAACTGCAGTTTCACTCGAGTCACACGGACCGTGTAGGATACTACACGGGCCGTGTGACATGGGTCGTGTATGAGAGTACACGGGTCGTGTCAGGCAAGAGGCAAGGAGTTACGAGATGAAATCGAAAACCCAGGAAACGCTTGTTTTAAATTAGTTTTGAATTCCAGTCTAGTTTATTTGCAACCTTATAATATTGTTAAACAAAATTTCAACCAACTTAAACCTTTTCGAACACTTCTAGTCTTAAAATAATCTGAATAGAAATCTAGTTAAGTTATTGAACCGTCCCTGTGGATCGACACCCGATATTACCAACGATAGGATTGTACACTTGCAGTCGAATCGAAGTAGAATCGAGGTTTAAAAGGTACAGCTTGCTGTACCGAAACTTTGTAGTACACTTTTGTGCGAACAAGTTTTTGGCGCCGTTGCCGGGGACGGTATCATTTAGTTTTTCTAGATTTTTGCTTCTTTTATTTGAATTCTGGATTTTAACTTGTATACTTTATTTTGTTTTTCTCCATCGCAGGAAACCTAACAGAAATACGGTCAGGCTCGAGACCTAAAACAAGCGCTCCTTGGGAGGCAACCCAAGTTCTTTTTATCTATTTTCTCGCATTTTTACTTTATTGTCTGGTTTATTTGTTTCTAGCATTACTTACTTTTTATCGTTTTGCTTTAGTTTCTGTTTTATTATTTTGCTTGCATTTTTCGTTAATCTGTTTTTCAGTTTAGAAGTTACAAGGAGAGATACTTCAGGCTCAGGAATTATATCACACGGCCCGTGTCTCATATCACACGGTCCGTATCATGACCACCAAACGGCAGCTGGAGTAAGGCCCAACACGGGTCGTGTCGAATAACGATTGGAAGGGATATACACGGTCCGTGTCATATTTCACGCGGTCCGTATCATAGCCGGGCGACGCAACGAACAGACGCGCCCGCTCCGCATCCGTTACTCCTTCCTCCCTACTTAGCCTCTCTTCTTCTCCATCCGACCGATCTGCAAAAATTCTCAGCAAGTCCACCACCCGGCCGTGTTACTTGCCCGTGTGCACTGTAGCACCGCCCCTTTTTCTCCGTACCCACTCCGTACCGAGATCTTACCACTTCCACTTCTCCTCATCTCCTTTCTCCACTCTCCTTTTGATTCATCCGAGATCCCTCAGTACCAACAACGTACCGGGCGCCTCCGATCACCATTGTCACTTTGTGCTCCCCGCACCGAAACCCTCACTCCACACGGTCCGTGTCACAAAGTCACTCGGCCCGTGTCACTCTCATTCTCGGCCACAACTCAAGAAACACGGTCCGTGTCAAAATCCACTCGGCCCGTGTCGGAACTTGACAGAGCACGCAATGAATCAAGAGCGCCGCAGCAAGAGGAACCGGGGACCGTGCGCGGGCGGCTCTCCGTGCCCCGACACCACCGCCCGATCAGACACCATCATCGGAGAGCTCTCACTCCTCTCAAAGCTCTCACTCCTCTCATTCCACGCCATCGGCCGTGCGCTCACCAACTCCTTCACCAAATCCATCGCCCGAGCGATATGACTCGGAGGAGTCCGACCACCTTTCCGGGCATTACACCGACAGCGGTGCCGGCGAGCACGAGCCTCACTACTTTCCGATGCCCACGCGTCGGATGTTCGAGCGCTTCGAAATTCTACGGAATAGGAAGTGCAAGAACACTCCGAAAGTTGACTTTGACACTCTTCGCGCTTTTGGGATCGAGGAGCGGTTCCTCTATCTCACTGGCCGCATCGGGTTTACCCCCGAATTCGGGCTATCGAGCACAATGCCTATGAGAGGCTAACTCTCGAGTTCCTCTCCTCTCTCCCGGCTCAAGTGGGACGCGGAAGACCAGCCCTACATCAAATTCGGGATGTGCGGTGCGACTTGCCACGTCCCCCGTAGCTAATCTTCGCATGTGGTTTGGGTTACCCACAAACCCAACCACACCCGAGCTCCGTTTTCGAGAGGGGTTGGACAAGGATCATTTACGGAATTTGGTCGGTGGCTTGCGAGGATGCCACAACAAGGACTACAAGGGCCTCAACATTCCTCACCCTGTCCTCCGTTGCATCCGGCGCGCCTTAGCTTGCACCATCTTCGCGCGCGGCGAGACAGTCGCCCGCGCCAATGAGACAGAGATCTCGATCTTCTTGGATCACATGCTCCGGCCGGATCTTGAGTTAGAGCGGCCCGATCGATGCTCATTATGATTCAAGACTGGCCGGGAGATCGCCAGTCACACAGACTGGAGGAGATATCACCCTTGGCGGTTATGTGACACATATCGCCGAGCACTTAGAGTATCGATTCGGGGTGATATCTCTGCGGGGGCCCAACCACACTAGACATTGAGTCCTTCCGCCTAGCCAAATTCATTTATCTCGAGAAGGGCGCCGCCGCCATCGTGACGAGATACTACCGGTGCATGCTTCGGATGGCACACGCGAGCACCACCTCCCCTTCTCCGCCCCTATCTCTTTCGGGGACGGGGAGCACTTGGCTTTCACGGTGCCTCGACTTGCTCCACCACCTCCTCCTACGGCAGATGATGCGCCCATGCACGATGTGCATATGACGAGACATCCCCAGCTCCTCTCATCCAGTTCACGCCTCTACTTCCACCGGCAGGCCCTTCTTCTTCTTTCCGCAGCCCGCACTTACCCACTCTCCGATCCCACCATCATGGATGTGTACCGCCTCGTCTACGACATGAGGCAGGAGCAGGGTGAGATCTTACGCGACCTCACAGCTAGGGTGGGTGCCATTGAGGATGAGTTGCGCGACTGGCGCTGGTGGGACTACGACCACGACTCCGACCACGGAGCCGCAGACCACTGAGCAGGTTTGTTTTCCCTATCCCTTGCTTTTATATCTCCTTATTTATACGTCTTTAAGCATTGGGGACAATGCTAAGACGAAGCTTGGGGGGGTCTTTATCTGTTTAGTTTGCATTCTAGGTCATGTTTATTTCTTGTTTGTATCATAGTTTACTTTTTGTTTGCATTTTAGGCGAAATTTTTGCGAATCGTTTGAATACGGATCTTTAGTGAACCAATTTGGCCATGACCAACCTGACCTTGGTTTGATTGAAACTAACTCCATAATTGACCACACAATTGATTAGGATGAGATTGTCCTTTGTTCTTGATGAAAACCCGTTTATATCGAGAAAAATATTTGAATTCTGAACTGTACCTTACAAAATAGGGAAATGGGGATTTTTGACTAAAATATTACGATATCCAATGGTATGAAAAAATACCATCGGATGTGTGTATTCATGGTGTATACGAATGAAAACAATGGAAAAAGATGGAGAAAATAAGAGTACTGGCAATAAGCCCTTCGAGGCGCCTTTGAGCTCGTCTCCCAAACGTAAAAACAAAAACGAGTGCGGCACAATCCATTTGGATGCCTTTGAGCTCGATTTGCATACACCAACACACTATTAAGGGCAAAATGGTCAAAATCACCACAAACGAGGGTATGTCTTCAATCTTAAGCATAATATCGATAGGTTCGGGTAATTAATCATAAAGTGTATCAAAACATCTCAGAATTTGAAGTTAAGTGGTCAGTTTGTGGAGTGAATCGAAATTAACTTAAGGGAAGTCTAAATTATAGTCAAAATGATTCACGAGATCTCTGATATAAACAATTCATAGAAGATTTCGTATTTAGGAAATTATCTTGCATTTAGGTAGTTTAAATGACCAATCTGGCCAAAGTTGTTATTTTTGCTTGAGGACAAGCAAGATTTCAGCTTGGGGGGATTTGATATCTCGTTATTTTAACTACATTTCCGACCAAATCTTGTACCAAAACCTGTGTCCAAAACTGTAAAATCGTGTATATTACATTGATTATCTATAGAATATGGTACTTTGCGCTTTGGTTTGTTTATTATAGGAAACGGGCGAAGAAAGGGCGAAATCTGGAAATCTTGACGTGCCACACGGGCCGTGCAACATATCACACGGACCGTGTCATACCCTACTCGACCCCTCACACAAGCGCTGCACGACCCGGACAAGAGACACAGGCACACGGTCCGTACAACATCTCACACGGACCGTGTCGGACAAATCCGGCAGTTAATCTAAATTTACAGATTATTGCCTAATTAAAGATGGACGGTTATGGAGTAAAAAAAGGACGACCCCTGGGGCCAGAAAGGCATCAATTCGGACAGAACAGGGAGAACAATCAGACAGAGACAAATTTCTAAGGGAGTTCGACAACAACTAACTTGGAGACGAAGTAGAGAGGAGGAAATCGAGAGAATTCCGACGAATCTTCTTCGTATTTTCGGTTTTGTCATGAATTGTTTATCTTTTATTTGTTTTTCTGTTTTGAGAACTATGTTTGAGTAGATTTTTTAGTTTCTTGGGAACATGATGTAGTCGAATACTTTGTTTACTTGCTAGTTGTTTGATTATGCGTGATATTTCGTGTTTGCTTGTTTGTGTATGATTTTAATTGCTTATCTGCGTTGTTTGATTATCATTTGGTTATTACCATTAGGCTAGGCCACGTCTAACAAGGTACTGCGTCCAATTTAATCTTTCAACCAGACCAAAGTATTTGAGGTAAGTCGATGAACCGAGAGGGAAGACTAATTAGTAGCCGAGAGGTGAACTTTTCAGCAATCGAGAGATGTTGAATACCTTTAGTAAACCAAACAAGTAACTTAGGCCATTCAAACCAACGAACGAGAGTTTAGGTTAGAACCCTAAGAGGATTGAATTGTATTTCCATTATCGAGTTTATTCAGCCAACAAACGAGAGTTGAGGTTTAGAAACATCGGGTATGGTCGGTTCATCCTACACGAATTAATCGGCGCAGAAACCCGGACAAGCTGCAGTTTCACTCGAGTCGACACGGGACCGTGTAGGATACTACACGGGCCGTGTGACATGGGTCGTGTACGAGAGTACACGGGTCGTGTCGAGCAAGAGGCAGAGTTACGGATGAAATCGAAACCCGGGAAACGCTTGTTTTAAATTAGTTTTGAATTCCAGTCTAGTTTATTTGCAACCTTATAATATTGTTAAACAAAATTTCAACCAACTTAAACCTTTCTGAACACTTCTAGTCTTAAAATAATCTGAATAGAAATCTAGTTAAGTTATTGAACCGTCCTGTGGATCGACACCCGATATTACCAACGATAGGATTGTACACTTGCAGTCTGAATCAGAAGTAGAATCGAGGTTTAAAAGGTACAGCTTGCTGTACTGAAACTTTGTAGTACACTTTTGTGCGAACAGTAATTACCAAAAAATAAATAAATATATGGATGTATGCTCCATTACGGATATATAAAATGTTGAACATATAATGAACAAAGCATTATACTGTGAATTGATTCCATCTAGCAACATTTATTTAGAAAAAAATATTTTTTAATGCATAGCCACTACTACAAAAACACAGTTTTGTACACGGACTTTAACTGGAGAGCTACACGGATTTGCAAACGTGTGCAATAATGGGGTGTAGGAAAGTCCATCATTTACACACGGATAATTATCCGTGTACGATTACACTAATCCTACACGGATTATTAATAAAGAGCCGTTTGAAAAATCAAGAGAGCTACACGGATTTTAACTAAATATCTGTGTAGGAAGAGTATTCCTACACAGATATTTAGTTAAAATTCATGTAGCTCTCCTAAACAGAATATTAAATAAATAAACCGGGTTCAGTAACATTCCTACACGGATTTTTAAGTAAAAATTCGTGTAGAATTGTTTCCTACACATATTTTTATTTAAAAATCCATGTAGGAAGGTTGCTGAACTTTTTTTTTTATAAATATATAGCATTTTGTATATACATAGCCTTTTGAAAAAATAAATACATAACCATCTGCAACATATATATATACATAGCCTTTTATACATGCAATCTCATGTGATCTAACACATAACATACACTCTTCAAGATCCAATACAATGTTTGTATAAACACTATGTTCTTGCCACTTAGTAACCATGTGATCAAGGTTTGAGCCAAAACTCATGGCTATGATCTACTCTAGCACGAAATTTCATACATACTAAGTTGTATTAGATCCAACATATCAAAAAGGAAGTTTGCATGTGATCTATGACATGATGTCTCTTGGTTAAAGGTCTCCAACAATATTGCATCTCCAATAAAAAATACAAGGATCAACATATTTGTGCATACATACATACATCATAGAGAATAACAATTCTCAATTAAAATTTATACATAAAATTAATTGAATCTAAAATTATTGCATCTTATATGAATTTATGGAGGGAGGGTGGCAAAGAAGATAGTAACCAACTAAGACGAAGATGACAGTAACCAACCAAAACACTACAAAACTGAAAAGAAAAATAAAAGAGAAATAAGAAATAATAATTACACATGACCTAAATAAGCAATAATAAGTAACGTAAAATTAGATAAAGAAAAAATATATATATATTCATGGCTAACCTTAGCAAGATTGAGAGGAGAAAATAATAACTTCAAATATCTCAGATCCCAGTTGTGTTATGAGCTGAAATCAGACCAATATTTTAATACAGAGATAGAGAGAGTATTATAGAATCAAAACGGCGTTGGAGGGAAAAATACATTTTTATATAACAAAAACCCTAAAACTACCTTTCTATACGGATTTTTCACTATAAATCTGTGTAGCTCTCTAGCCTTTCTACACTGTTATTTAAAGAATAATCCGTGTACAATAATCCATTCCTACACGAATTTTTTAATAAAAATCTGTGTAGCTCTCTAGCTTTTCTACACTGTTATTTAAACAATTATCCGAGTACAATAACCCCTTCCTACACGGATTTTTTAATAAAAATCCGTGTAGCTCTCTAGCCTTTCTGCACTGTTATTTAAACAATAATCAGTGTACAATAACCCTTTCCTATACATATTTTTTAATAAAAATCCGTGTAGCTCTCTCACCATTCCTACACGGATATTTAACTAAATATCCGTGTAGGAAAGGTAATTATTCAAAGGGTTTTTTTGAAATACTGTTTTCCAATGAAATATTCATGTGAGATTCTTAGAGATATCATTGATTATTGGAAAAATTCTATTTGGCACACGGTTTTACATAAAACAGAGAAAATCCGTGTATAACCACAGTGTAGGAAGTGCCTTTTTGTAGTAGTGAGCGGTCGCCATGCAACACTATGTATTAATAATAGTACATATTATTCATAATGAACTATTGTGAGACGAAACAATAAATGAATAATTATTATGAGCAATTAGGACTACAAAAAGCAAAACATTATGTTTGTATTTTATACATACCATATTGAGTTATGAATTTTCTAAAATTTTGTTTACTTTGTGTTTATATGTTGGATGGAAAAAAGAGTTTTAGGTTGGATTTGTTGAGCGGAGCAAAGATAGTACTTCTACAAAAACAATATTCATCAACAAAGGATTTGATAGAAATTTCAAAAGGGAGAAAAGTAGCAATACATTGTAAGGATCTCTCCCCTAGGAGGAACTATGTTGCATATCTTATCTTTACAAGATCACACAAATTGTTGTTTCTCAGAATTACTCAATGGATCTACGACAGTTCAAGTGGTGTAAATTCAATTAAATCAATGGAAATCTGGCAAAAAAAAACTCAGACAAGAGAAGATGGATCGAGCGAGATTAAATTGGGAGAATTTAACACTAGCGTTAGAGAAGATCGAGCCATACATTTCGTCATTTGTGATAAATACGCTATATCTGTTGAAAATGATCTAAATTTTGTAGGCATTGAAGTCAGACTTGTATGTTAAATCATGGACCATATTTCGTAAATCTATTGAAATAGATGATATTATACTCCCGAAAATCAATTTTGTTATAGATCATTTAGGGATCTAAATTTACTGAGTATTTTTATCAACATTTTTTATTTCTTGCAATAATAGAAATACTCATTATTAGAATTTGTTCTTTTCCGTAGATATACCTAGTAGAACTGAAATGGTAGATAATCCTAAACTTATTTATCCCTCTCCAGCTCCACATACAAATTTTCTTATAACATCAATTAAAAGGAAAACTTGTAAATTTCCCTGGAGTTCAAATTTTAACTACGTACACGTGCTTGATGGCCTCAATATATAACATGATTCAATAATTTGAAATCATTTAAAAATAGAAAAATCAGTCACTAGTACAGAAAAATACATTAGTCACGGTCAAAAATAAAGATTAGCCACGGATGTACTACCGTGACTCATGTAGCCGTTTGTGAAAGTCTAAGGTTTACATCCACGGTCCGAGAACTGTGACTGAATTTAAATATCACCCACGGCTCTAGGCGCTACCCTCACACTTGCTGATTAGCGCTACCTTTTACCCACACCCTTTCACCCACTGTGGTATTAATATTGCTGATTAGCGCTACCTTTTACCCACACCCTTTCACCCACGGTGGTATTAATATCCGTGGGTGATGCTATTTTTTTTATTTTTTGATAGTGCTTTTAATTGGCTAGCAATATTCATATATTTAGTAGTCATTGCAAATATAAAAAATCATGCAATTTCCAATTCCGACTATAACACATATATACTAAAATCAGTAAATTAATTTGAACAAAATATCACTACATTAATTTGAACTAGAGTTACACAATTCCCAGCACAACACATACCATATTTGCACTTCCATAAACTGTGTCCTACAACAATATAACCCACATACACATTCAAAAGTAAACATTAATTAAAACTAGAATTACAATTTATTTAGAACTGATCACTTTAAGTGCTCATCCACGAACACTCCAGCCCACATGCACCTGATTTCATTGAGCTGCTCCATCGGGTAGGGCAAATCATCTGGTGAGGGAAACTACATGCAATTGTAAAAGTGCTGCTATCGTTGGTACAAAGGAAATAAACCTATTTACATTAAAACAAACTAGATGTGAGCCGTCCTTTAATTCTTCGACAACTCCCCTTCTGCCAAAAAATCCTTTACCAAGGGCTGTAGGCTACTATTCCTATGCCAGTTCTCTGTACAACCAAAATGCAACTAACAACACTCATATATCTGTGTGTCAGTGGGCTTGTTTTTCATCAACAGATCAAATCTACACTATTTTTTTTAATTTATTTTGTGCTTAATTTTTTGTGTGGATGTGAAACTGCATATGAGGTATCTTCAATTGGGACCATATAAGGTAAAATAGTGGCACAATTTCTGACTCGATATCACAGGTCCAGAGGGACCACTCCATCTGCAAAGCAGTGATTGGATGCACGGCAAGTGCATGCCTAATTGTAGCAGGACTGACCTCCAACAATCCTATATACTTCACCTTCCCCTCTTCAACTAGCTTCTTTAGTTCTCCAATCTATATAAAACAAAAACTCAATCTCATAAGCCACAAGGCTACTGCCTACTGATTGGTATTTTACTTCAAGAATCAAATCTCTAGAATTGATGACTACCAAATTAAGATTTTGTTAATATATGATATGGCCCAGTCAATTAATAATTCTTAACAAGGGAAAAGAAAAATGAATTAGTTATAAAATAAAGAATAAATAAGATAACAACTTAATTACAGTTTCCTCTATTGGAATGTTTGTATTGATCCGGTGCTGGTAGTAGAGATCAATGTGCTTAACTCCAAGTCTTTTAAGGCTAGCCTCGCAACTTGTACGGACATAATCTGGCTTGCCGCATATCTCAAAACTTCCAGCAGCATTTTCTAAAAGCCCAAATTTGGCAGCCACTTGCACCTTTCCATTGGCAAGTGCTTAAGAGCCTGATAAATGAAAGCCTTTGTAAGTTAGGAAAATAAGAAGTGTTTTGGTTGGCAACTTCAAATGAATGTGTGAGATTCAATTCCTCCTTTCAGTAAATTTTAAACATAATTCAGCAACCTTAATTTTTTTTGTTGAATTTTCCTAAAATAAAGTAGTGAAAGTAACATTATAATTGAGTATATAACAGAGTCTTCTTTATGATCTGAAAGGAGTTGAGCCATTAATTTTTTTTTTCTTTTGAAAACTCTGCAGAAATTAAATTCCCAAGCAGCCTGCTTATGCATGCAAACAAAATATGATATTTAACAAACAACTTAAAAGTCTAGAATTAACTAACCTTCCCAACCAAAATCGCATTGGTGTGAGGTCCGTATATATCCGAGGTGTTAAAGAATGTGCGTTTTATTATCGATATGCCGATGCCGTCAGACACCGGAAAGTTGTAACCTCCTGAGAGCCCCATGCATCCATAACCAAGATTTGTGTTTTAAATTCAATTTCTAATATATTGGAAGGAATTTGTGTCAGGTCCCCGTAAAAATGACAACTAATCTTTGTGGAATTTTATCGAACACCTTAAGGACACAACTGAATAATATGAATTACCAAACACCAAATAGACAGGTATCACGCCATGACCTTCCAAATAATCAATGAACGACACAACAATTTCATCTAATTAAAATATTTGGACATGGACAATTATTGAGTGAAAACAAAGAGAAAAAACGGTATTTACCAAGAGAGAGACGGGGGACAGCGTCGCGCTGAGCGGCGGAAGGATGGGGGGCGCAAAAATACTGATCGGCGGAGAGTAAGGTGGGTAGATTTGCGCTGAGCGGCGGTGAGAGAGGAGGCCGAAGTTGCTGATCAAACGACGGAGAGATCGATTTTCAAAAACCCTCGTATTCAGTTTTTGAGGAGAGATGGAGGAGAAATGAAAACTACAGTAAGAGACATTACGATCTTCTATACATTCCAATTTAGAGAACCATCGTGAAACAAGTAGTACTCATGTATAAATTTTGAAGTCTGTTATACAAAAGGCAGTCATATTTTATTCACGATAAATCTGTGTAAACCACTAAATAATCCAGAAAAAGAGAACCAAAGATTTGGTTCATTTGTGTAACAAATCAATTTTGTACCATTATACATACTTTTCAGTCCATTATACAAAAGTAATATTTTGTTCACAGTAGATCTCAGAAAGCCACGGAATAATTCAAGAAGAAATTATACAAAAAGTAATGAAAAAGTGGGACACTTGAATTTTATTTAAAGATGAAATTATTGAAAAAGTATATAAATATGCAAGTTTATTGAATGAAACAAAATTGAATTTTGCTTGATTAGGAGAAATTTTCGAAGAAATATAAAATAGATCTTTATAAGGATGCAAAATATTGTGATGTTCATTGTTCTCAGTTTCAGCAACTTCTATTAACTCTTCCACACCGGCTAAATATTTAGCATTAATACGAAATATTTCATATATACATCCAACTTCGATCAATCTATAATATAGAATTACAATTTAATATATTATTAGAGACCACCAAGTATTTAATGTAGGAATTACACATGGCCAGATCAAAAATCCTAACTAATTCTTTGAATACTTTGTTTCAGTAGTCAACACGTATGAAAGATTTAGTATTTAAAAAAAATTCGGTAGCATTTTCCATACATTCAAGTTCAGAATAAACCGGAACCGGGCAGGTTTACAATCTGGCTCGGATAACTGGACATATTTTAATTAAACCGGCCGGTTTATGAAAAAAAATCAGAGTACTAAACCAAAACAAACCGGTTTTGTATTGGTTTTGTTTCCAGCCACCTATTTCCAATTATGAAAAGAAAGGTGCGGCTTTTGAGAAAAAAGTAGCAACTTTCTAGGAGAAAAAGTGGATACTATGTATTCTGTGGTTGATTCCGTGTAGTTATTTATGTTTTGTAAAATACTTTTGTAAATAATTGTGTGTTTAAAATAATCCAACATTTTTTACAATATTATTTTTTTTAAACATAAAAATTATTATTTGTTTGATCACAAAAAAATAAATAATTTCTATGTAGTCATTTATGTTATTCAATTTTAATATTAAGTATTATTTTTTTTTTAAATTAGTGGTATAAACCACTGATTTTCTATTACTAAGAAAATCATACAAAAAAACAGTTTGGTATTGAGTAATACCACTGTACCGATACCTAGCCAAGAGACAACAGAGGCAATCAAACTCTAGACAATATGCAAAACAAATTACAAAACACACACATCAAACCAGCATTGTTTACTACCTGATACAAAATTATTTCTAAACTAAGCAAACAAAAGAAAATCATATAGTAACCAGTAGCCTTCTATTCCTCATTATCACCTGTGATAGTTAGTATTTCAGTATCTCTTGGCTCTTCCATCTCACTTGAGCTAGTCACAGTGCCAAGCATACGGACAGGGCCGGTCCTGAAGATTTTGAGGTCCGGGGCGGGAGAAAAACTTAGGTCCTTTATATATACATTTTTTTATGAGATCAGCTAGTACACTTCTATAAGTTATTAAACACTATATGTTTATAAGTCTTTTTTGTATTTTCAAAGTTCAAACAATAGATCTAAACCGTTCAATATAATATCCATATTAAAACGTACTTGGAGACTATATTTTATAATTTTTGAAATTTTTTTACTATTTTTTAAGATAGATAGAAAATCCATTGATTCAGAAGATTCTGGACCATAAAAAACAATGATTTTCTGCCTATCTTAAAAATTAGTAAAAAAAAAAAAAATGGGATGAGGTTTGGTCCAAATAGCTTTGGACTCAACACCGTCCAAAACTTCCAAAAATCGTAGGATTAAAGTCCGAACAGTCGATATGAACCGCTCAACATGATTTTCATATTAAATTTTTATTTTTTAGATTTTTTTTTACTATTTTTTTAGATACGTACAAAATCACTGTTTTTGGACCGTTCAGAAATAGTGTTGTTGTACGTATCTAAAAAAATAGTAAACAATTTCCAAAAAAATATAAAATTTGGTCTCTTAGCACATTTTAATATGGAAATTATGTTGAGCGATTCGGATCGACTGTTCGGACTTTAATTGTACAAAATATGTAAATTTGGTCTCCAAGCACGTTTTATTATGGATATCATGTTGAACGATTTGGATCGACTATTTAGACTTTTAAAATGCAAAAATAACTTATAAACATATGGTGTTCAAGTACTTATGGAAGTCTATTAGTCAGCCTCATTTTTTATTGATATGTCAATAGATTATAACTATTTACATAAAAAATTGAACTCTTTATATATAAAAAATTCGAGCTTTAATGTTTTATTTATTTTTAATATATACAAACTATTTTTTTTAGGGGCCCCTTGAATTTTGAGGCCCGGGGTGGTCGCCCTGGCTGCCTAGCCCCAGGGCCGCCTATGCATACGGATTGAATCCGGAGTATCCTCTATGAAACTGACCAATGTAGTTCCTATCAGGCCCTTTAAATCACAAGGAAAAATAAGATTTAATTTAGATGTTAAGTCCTACTTTTGGTTCAGTGCCCAAAATCGAGCAACCGACATTATCTTAGCAGCCAAAATCTTTATATCATGTACCTGTCCATTCTGAAATATAATCCTACTGTGATCATTCCATAATTTCTTTTATGAAAAAAATGTATTCCATGATATTTTATAAAAAAATATCTGTATGCAGGTAAAAAAAATTATTGATGAAAAAAAATCAAAATTATAAATATATGTTAATTTAATTAGAAATAACAATTTTAAATGGAAGAGACCAAAAATTCCAACTAAAAAAGTTTTAAATGAAGGATAATGTCCTTTCTTCACAAATTTATTGTGTATTACCACGTAATAAAAATACATGTCAATTTAATTAGAAATAACAAGTTTTAAATGAAGGAGACAAAAAAGTTCCGACTAAAAATTAAAATAATAAAAATTATTGAATGACTCACCCGTGAAATAAAATGGTATTTTTTTAATATGAACCACCTTTCTTCACAAATTTATTGTGTATTACCAATTAAAAATACATGCAAATTTAATTAGAAATAACAAGTTTTAAATGGAGGAGACAAAAAAATTCCAATTAAAAGTTAGAATAATAAAATTAATTGAAGAACTCACCCGTCAAATTTGATGGTAGTTTTCTTGAAAAAATGATAATCACCTTTCTTCACAAATTTACTATATGTATCACCAATACAAGATAACTTGATCATTCCACTTGTTTATATAGGACTTTATATTTATAAATGGAAACATTTTTCAATTATTGTTAAAAATAGAAACCCTTTTCAATTGTTGTTAAAAATAAAAATAAAAAACTATAAAAAAGTATGAGGGGTGAAAAATTACAACTTGTTTCCAAAATTAATTTTGTTATATTACAAAAAATAATTACATAAAATGGGCTAAGAACCATATTATATAAAAAAATATATTATATTTCCTAAAATTAGCGACAGCACTAAGCGAAAGTAATATATTTTTGTACCTCGTTGAAATTTCTTGGATGAAAATACGGAGCATAGAAAATTGAAAAATGTGAGATCTGGGTTGGGAAATTGTTAATTGAAACGTTTGTTTCCTAAATATAGATGTATTATATGGTGGTATATGGCGGTACCTTTGTTTCCTAAATATAGAAGTTATATATTTTTGTACCTTAATTTGTTTCCTAAATATAGATGTATTATATGGTGGTATGTATTTTCAAAATTATCTTGCCACATTTCCAAAATTAACAGTGTATTATATTTTCTAAAATTAATGATAATATTATATTTTCAGAATTAACTTGTCTAGTATCTTTCGGCGCTAAAAAAATGCTGGCATATGGCATAGGTGCGTTGTCGAATGAAACGCCGGCTTTTCTCTCCACGTCAAATTCAGTGGTTGGTGTTTAACTCGTTCCTAATTATGGTCTAACTATTCCATATGAGATGATGCTTGCTTGTTTTATGTATAAATTATAATTAATTATATGATATATAAACCATTTATCCGTAGCCAACTATATATGTGTGACAAGAACAAAAAGCATACACAATGCTTTATTTTTTGGTACGCGGCTGTTGTAGCAGCATTTTTTATTATAATAATTTTGAGATTTTTACCGACATTTTGAAAACGCCAGCAAATGGCACACAAACGCCGACAAAGCCTACCGAAAGCGCCGGAAAAGGGTAAGAAAGCGGCAGGAAAGACTAACGTACTTTTACTCAACTATCTTTACTCACACCTCTTTACCCACGGTTCAAACCTTTTCTCACACCCCTTTACTCACATCCTTTTACTCACTGCTCAAAGACGTGGTTGAATGCTAAACTTTCTTTACTCACACCTCTTTACCCACAGCTCAAACGTTTTCTCACACCCCTTTACTCACACCCTTTTACTCACTACTCAAAGGTGTGGTTGAATACTAACCTTTCTTTACTCACACCTCTTTACCCACGGTTAAATTATTTGAAATACAACAATCACAGTTGAACGATGTATACCTGCCCATCCGACTATGTTTACCCACGGCTCATTAAAAAAATTTCGGAACCGTGGCTAATCACCTGTTGGTAATTAACCTTTCTGTAGTAGTGAGTGTAACAATAATCAATTTGTGACGAGCCATTTTTTTTAAATGTGATTGCTTTAATCAATTTATCTATTTAAGTACTGCATTCAATAACAAACCTTACAAGAATCGAATTTCTGGACTTAGCGTCAAACATATTGACAGGTACCATAACCAGGTCTTTGTTTTCTCAACATTCCTTGAAGTATTTCTATCAAGAATAATTATTTTCATCCCCGCACTGTATCCGCACTGTACATTAAAGGAATGATGTGTTATGGTCCCCACTAATTACTTGGTCCCCCCTTTTCGGTCCCCACACTTGTCCAACGTCAGCCTTTATAAATATAAATACTTGCAAGATAAAAAAATTGATACTTACAAAATAAGATATTAATACTCGTGTGCGTCACTTGATATGATCAATCCCTTTTTCAGTCTCCAATGGTTCCCGGGTAAACCTTTCTCAAATGAAGTAGTGAGAACTCCGTATCCCTGCATCAACATTCCCCAATCGTTCCCGCATCAACCTTTTTCTAACAAATATAGTTGACCACATACATGTAAATACTTCAGTGCATAGATATAAATCCTTGTATTACTTGATATTAATACTTTCAGAAGTTATCTAGTGTAATATATTCATATGTGAAAAACACTTGCAACATTTCTCTAACAAAAATAGTTGATCACATAGGTATAAATACTGCAATACATAGATATAAATACTTGGAATACTTGATATTAATACTTTCAGATATCATCTAGTGTCATATGTAAAAAATAATGTAAGTGCAGGTATAAATACTTGTGTGATGATGAACTTGAAAGTACATCATCATGAATATCATTTGAAATAGAAAATTACATAAAAGACATTAATGGTTTTAGATTTGCAAAATTTCTCACAGATCGTCAAAAATATGGATGAATAAAGGGGCCTAGAAAACAAGATTTATCCAAATCCAAATGAACGGAGAAAAAAACTCACCTCTAAAAACGTGTATGGTCCCCCATCTAGTTTGAGTGGTCCCCATCAAACATTTATGGTGCGAGTACTTTTGAGAAATTTAGATGGAGAAATAATTATTTACGTAAAAGTTGTTCATCTCATAGATATAAATACTTTTGTTCATAGCTATAAATACTTCTGTTTATAGATATTAATACTTTAGAAAAAAAATTCAATCATAAAGTTTTTGTGGTCCCCCAAGTTATTATGGCAGGTATGGAAGTTATATTGCGGGTACAGTGCGGGTACTGTAGTGCGGGTATTGACACTAGTGGAAAATGTGATATCAGTATCGGCACATCAGGGTCGGGTATAGGAAACAAGCGATACTGATTGTCTTCTGGAACAGGTAAAATTAAAAGCCGTTGCTAAAAATGATAATCAGGGACAGTCGTTTATAAACAACCTTTACTGATTGGGTCAGACAAATCAGGGACGATCGTTTATAAACGACCGTTACTGATTGTCCAGACACTATCAGTAATGGTTGTTTATAAACGACCGTCTCTGATTATCACTTTTGGTAACGGTTCTTTATATAAGCGTTTCTGAATTCGAATACGTGATTTTTTTTAGTTAATGATCTAGGTTTCGCGCTCCATATTGCCAAGTCCCGCTCCTTATTTCTATTTTGCGGACCTTTTTCCCCAAACCCTCTCCGCAGTTAGGGTTCCTTCTCTCACCTCAGAAAACCCTCTACGCAGCGATCCAACTCATCTCTCTGTCTCGCTTGCTCTCTCGCCTCCGACCGGCGCCTTCGGGGATGGGAAACTGTTTCTTGGAGGAGTCCCCTGGTGGGGCACAGGCGATGGGAAACTGTTTCTTGCTCTCTCTCTTGCTCTGTCAACCTCTTTCTCATGTCTCGAGGCATGCCTTCCTCTCAGATCGAGGTTTGATTTTGTCCTTCTTTGTTCAAGGTCATTGAAATTCAAGTTTTACCTTTTCTAGGTTGAATGGAGTTAGTCCAGAGTGGAGTAAGCGGGGGAGTTGCAACAGTACAAGACAAGTGACTTGCTGATTTGGAGTAGCTTACTTGGCTCTTGCTGGCTCTAAATATTTTCTTGCTTGTTGATTTTTGTTTTGCTGTTTTGGTACTGAAATTAAGTTTACTTGGTGATAGGTGTTCTTGTTCACCAATTCAAAATACAAGCGGTACTTCCACAACAGGCTCAAGCCAGCGAAGGAAATAAAAAGAAGAAAAAGGCACAGGAGAAAGCAATATGATGATCAGGAACCATGTGTAATGCGAGGGGTGTATTACAAAAACAATAAATGGCAAGCTGCTATTAAAGTTGACAAGAAGCAAATCCATTTAGGTACTGTTGGGTCCCAAGAGGAAGCCGCTCACTTGTATGACAGGTAATTGTATTGTCTATTTGAAATTCATTTGGTACACCGTCTAGTCCCAAGATGAACTAATTTATGCAATTATAAAACAAAATGAGTAAGCAAATAAATAAAATTTGAAGGTCTACATAACCAGAGAATTTACCAGGGATGTTGAACAAAAATAAGTTTGGGGGCTATTGAGAAGATGGAATGTTCTTCTTCTTTTTTTTCTTTAAAAGGCTTGAACAATTATTCTGTTACTTGGTACTGATTTCAATATGTACCCAAACCAGCTTCGAAATATATAAGAAGCAATTGAACATTGGTAGCAAATCAATAAATTTGGCAGGAATTCCATACTATATGTTGCTTAAAATCATGCTGGTTTGGCTTAATTGGCACATTTTCTGGGTATTTGTACTAGGATGAGAAGAAGGCAAAGAAGCAAGAAATGTTGGCCAAGTCCTTAATGGGTACTGCTATCATTTATGCCCCTGGTACACATTCTTGACCGAGTGATTGAAGAATATTTTTTTCCACAAGGTGCTTCTGTTGGCTATTACCAAGGTGAACTTTGAAATTTTACATCTCTTTTTCTATTCATAGTCATTATCCAATCTCATGGTCATGTAAAAGTGGTGCTTGATATGAACATGCTAGTACGTCATGTATTAATTTATTTTTTCATTGATTTATGCAGGACATCTGAGGATCGACTACTTGTGACATTCGCAATAGCAGAACAAGAAACATAAGATGTACGCATGGTGTCAAGTTGTCCCTGTTTTGAAATATCAGGAAAATTCAAGGGGTTTACGGCTAGAGATATGTGGCAAACAATCAAAGAGGTAGTATGTTGTCTCATATATAAATCTGTTATACTTTAAGAAGAGAGATCTCTATTTATTATGGAGAACATCAGATACACTATTTAAATAGTGTACTTGCTATTAACACGACCCCACTGTCAAAGCTATAATTAAAGTTAAATCAACTTCTATTTTTTTGGGCTTGATTTAGCACAGTTTGAGTTTAGGGGAAAAATTATACTAACATGATGCAGGGGCAGAGTTGTCAAAATTATGGAATATACCTTTCCTCTAATAGTAACCATACTAAGGGTTATGCCTCCAATTATCCAAAAAAATATTGGTATTATCTGCCAAACAGAACAAAATATTGGGTTCTTATTTGATGATGCTTATTATTATGACAGAATGGCTCGTTTGACCACTTTGATGCAATGAAGTCAACGATTAGTTTGCGACCAGGGTAGATAGGTCTGATACTGGGTTGGGGTTTTGTGCAAGATCAATTTGTTATTGGTTTAGTATTTGCTTAATTCTTCAGATCTATTCTTGTGAGTGATGAATCATAATGAGATACTTTGATCTTGTAAATTTGATACTTTGTTTATTGTGTTATTTACTAATATTTCGATATAATATAGTATGATTCGTAAAAGAATTGTTGAGTGTTGAATATTGTTGGCCAGCAAATTCTTGATAGTAACATCAGTAATAGTTATTTATTAAATAGCTGTCTTTGAAAGTACTTTCAGTAACGGTTGTTTATTAACGACCGTTTTTAATAGTAACTTTTAGTATCGGTTATTTAAACGACCGTTCTTGATTGTTGAATATGTAACAGTTATTTAACCGTTCCTTATTATTAGTACTATTAGTATCGCCTGGGTCAGTATCACCTGTAAGTCCGTCCCTTTTTCCACTAGCGATATCAGCTTCCTTGTATCTAACAAAGAATCAATTCTTTGGATATCTGCCAGAGTTCTCAGAGTTCTCAATGGATCATCAATTTTGGCAGAAATTTACCTTGAAGAAAACAATCTTTAAGGACAGTTATCAATTTCCAGATTCATCATATCCAATAATTACCTTGATTATCTTAATCTCTCAAGCAACCAGTACGTTGTCACTTATAGAAGGATAAAACCATAACGAGACATAATTTTATCCTTCATTTTCGCAACTAGTATATATATCTTGGGATGATATTGTGCAATTTAATAATTTTTTTATTTGCCCATCCAAAGTCACTCATATTTTTAATATGACCATTTAAGATTTTTTTTACTAAAATATACATATTAATAGTGATTAAAAGTGAAAATGACAATTTTAAACCTGTAAGTCTCTATATATCCCATATAAGATTTCGAGATATCTGCTGACCAAGACTCTAATAATCACCTTTAACTATTTAGAAATCATTGAGTCAAAAAAATTTATTCCAAATTTTGATCGTGTCACACCCCGCGGCCATAAATAGTGACAGAGCCCCGCCGTAAACATACAACCTCATGTATGCTTACAAGGCAATTAAAAATACACTCATCATAATATAATAAAAGATATAAAACAAGTCTATTTATAATAGTCCAAGTATAAAATATCTGGTAAAAGTATAACACACAAAATGGTATCTCATACGGATACCAACCGTAAGGTATGACATAGGGTGCTATATCACAAAACAAAATATGTCCCTCTAGTCACATAACCAAAATATCTACTAAGGTACTATGGTGACATATAACAAGGCCTACTACTCGCGTGCCTCTCCAGGATCGACCGCATCAAAACCTGTAGAAATAACCCAAAGGGTAGGGGTGAGAATATAATTCTCAGTGCGAATTTGCCACAATCGAGTTATTGGACTTGCAATCAGACTCCATGTTCAAAAATGAAATCCATACCAAAGCACATTAGCCATTCTCTAACAATATATAAGTATATGCATATGCTCGACAACAAATAATCAAATGAAGTACAATTTACGGAATTTCAAAGGTGACGTTCAAACAAACACATTTTTGGCATAACTTATCTTATTATGGCTGGTAGCACTTACAGATGTTCCACCGAGCTGGACCCTTTATCTGACCCTCGTCTGTAGGGTTACTGGCACCTACAGACGTTCCACCGAGCTGGACCCTTTATCTGACACTCATCTGTAGTGCTTTGGCTTAACCATTAATAAAGTCTGGTTCCAAGTCATATAATGAAAATTCACAGGAAATCATTTAGAATGTCGTAATATTCAATTGACCGTTCAAATACATTACCACGTAGGGTAATGCCCTCGAGCCATAGACATTGCACACAAGTCACTCACAATCACAATCAATCACACACATATAGTCACCCACCCCTCGTCCCAACCGGTACTAGGACACCATGAGGGCCAATCACCTAAGGCCAATAGGTTTCTAGGATCAAAGTCGGCTCGCCCAGCGGGTCAAACTTTGCAAATTCATTCACATAATTCCATAATCATTAATTTGTGGTGACTTTCAATCATAAACAAATCATAAGAGCACAATTGTCACACCCCGGTGCCCCACGAGGTGCGACAGGTGCTCCTGCCGTAGGCATACGGTTGCCCGTATACCCACTAGGCAATTACGATATGATAAAAAGTAAAACATAACACGCAAACAAAACAAACAAATAACATATACAGATCTCAAATCCCAACTGGTCAGGTCACAGTATACAAAACCCGTATCTCGATGGATACGCATCACAAAATGACATAGAGAATATATATATATATACAACCAAAACATAACTATATACATAATCTCTAATGTCACCATACCAGACGAGCTACACAGCGGTGAAACCAGGGCCTACCGACCTCGTGCCTCTCTCGGATCCGCCAACCCGGAACCTGAAAATTTTACCCAAAAAGGGGATGAGAATTGAATTCTCAGTGCGATAATTGCCACAAAAGAATCCCTGGACTTGCAATCACAGATTATATTCAAAATGAAACACAAATAAAATTTATATCAATTTATAACCATTTGTAAAAATGAATGAATGCGTAAATCCGACAACATGTATATCCAAATGAAATCACAATTCAGGAATTGCCAAGATGAAATTCAATCACACAATATCTGGTTTACTCGGTTTCAGAATATCGGGTAGTAACTACAGATGTTCCACCGATCTGGACCTTAATTCGTTCCCTCTCATCTGTAGGGTTACAGACACCTACAGACGGCTGCGCCAGGTAAAACCTTTTTCTCATGACACCCATCTGTAGTTACAGGCCTAACCATTTAATTAAAAGTCTGGTTTCAATTCACATCCAGAAAATCCATATAAAGCCAATTGACCATCCAAACGCATTACCCCCTGGGTAATGCCTCCGATACACAAGTCACATATAACCACAATCATAATACAAGTCACTTACCCCTCGTCCCAACCGGTACTGGAAACTGCCGAGGGCCAGACGATCTAAAGCTTTAGAACACTGGGCGTCAAAGTCCCTGCAGAGACTCTGACAAATCCGGTTTCACCCCCTGGGTGACGTCATCACGGTGGATGACAATAATACCTTATCCACCAACCGATGGTGATATAAAGCACGGTGACTTTAATTCCAAAATCAGATCATTTAGATCAACACAATTTATAACCATACCAGCATGCAAGTCAATCAGATAAAACAATTCGAGTTTCACTTTATTTGGGCAATGCAATGCACATGCAACACAATCCGATATTGCAATTCAATCAATAATCAATATGTCAATCGAAACACAGTTTAATTCTGAATATAAAATATCAAACAAGTCCAGAAATCCCGCACCTGAGTATGATGATCGTTAATAGATTCTAAAATCTGGACTTCCTACACGGGCCGAGTCATAATCCACACGGACCGTGTCAAACCCTACTCGGGCCGAGTCACAATCCACACGGACCGTGTCGTACCCTACTCGACTCCCTACGCGGGGCGCCGCACGGCCCGGACACCTTACCAAGTATATTTAAAAGATACGCATAATCGTTATTTAACACTGTATGAATGGTGTATAACTAAGGCTAGTGCGATTACGGTTCGGTACTCATTCAATTTGGCTTAACCATACTCAACAAACCATTTCGGATTACCAGGTTGCAGCCCGTAATGGGTCCGATTGCGGCTCGCAACAAGTAACAGAAAACCCTAATTCCTTTGGTTTCAATTCCGATCGGTCGACGCTCAATTCCGGTTAATCGGGGTTACTTACTGTATCACATTTCAAGGTATATGAAGCTATACGAGTATTCGTCATAATTCATAATTCAAGTTTTAATACCAAAACCCTAATTCCAAATTCAAAGTCCAAAGGGTAGTTTAATTCAATAATACGAATCGAACGGTTTTAACGAATTATAACTCGATCAATTCTAATCAATTTGAATTTCACAAATAATCATCCCAAATTCCATACCAAACCTTAAATCATGATTCCCACTTTAAAAAGGATATCTATTCAATTCAACCCAATTCAATATACTAATCGAGTTATAATCGTTCGATTTACACCCGAATTCGAAATTCAAACGAAAATCACAACAAATCGACTATTAGGGTTTTGCTAATTGAAAAGGAGAATATACCAATTTGAAGCTTTAGAATCGATCAAGGATCGTCAATTCCGCTCGAATCTCAATTTTCCGACAAATTCGATCAGTTTCCGTGCTCAATTTCTCTCTCTCTCTCTCTCTCTCTCTTTTTCCCTTCTTTTCTCTTGCGCAACCCACACCCTCACTCACGGCCAGGAGAATGAAATTGAAAGAGAGAAGGAAAGGGATTTTCTAGGTTAAATTTGGATTTTTGCTAATTAGTCCCTCCAAGTTTTTATTATTACACAAGGACTTAAATTATGCACATATAACCTTATATATATTTTTAATGCATATAAACCCTTTTAATATAATTGATTTTATATAAGAATGTTACATTTCTCCCCCCCTTAAAATAAAGTTCAGTCCATTGAACTTAATTACGTACCTTAATTGTCGAATAATTCGGATATTTTTCTCTCGATGCTCTCCTCGAGTTCCCACGTCGCTTCCTTATCGGAATGGCGTCCCCATTTTACCAACACGAGCTCGATCACCTTACTTGAAGCCGTTGTTCTTTTCGGTCCAATATCTTGCATTGGTTCTTCTTGATAGGTCAGATCATCTTGTACGTGCAAACCCGAGTGATCAATACAATGCGACGGATCTCGCACTATATCGGCGTAGTTGTGATACATGGAACCTTTGGATGAACCCGGTCCACGCTGGTGGTAGCGCAAGCTCGTATGCTACCGGCCCAACTCGTCGCAAAATCTGAAACGGCCCAATGTATCGGGGATTCAACTTGCCCGAAACACCAAATCGATGCACACCTCTAACAGGCGAAACTCGAAGCCATACATGATCACTTTCTTGGAACTCCAACGGTCTTCGATGAATATCAGCGTATTTCCTTTGTCTCTCTTGAGCCGACTTAAGCCGACTCAGAACCATCTTCGTTTTCTCAGCAATTTCCTCTAACATTTGCGGCCCTGTAGGTGAATATGTACTCGTTGGTCCCCACCACAGCGGAGTACGGCATTGTTGCCCTGTCAGCGCCTCTTGCGGTGACATACCGATGCTTGCATGGTAACTGTTGTTATACGCAAACTCCACCAGATACAAATGATCAACCCATGAACCTTGTAAACTTAGCGCGCGGGGAGCGCAACATGTCTTCCAGGCGTCGAATGGTACGCTCGGACTGACCGTCGGTTTGCGGATGGTGCGCCGTACTAAATCTCAATTTGGTACCCATAGCTTCTTGAAAGCTCTCCCAGAAATGAGAAGTGAACCGAGGATCTCGGTCAGAAATGATATTGCGCGAGCAGCCATGATACTTGAACTGATATTTTAGAAACAATTCCGCCAATTCTTGCCCGGATGTCTCAATTCGAAGCGGAATAAAATGCGCTATCTTTGTTAAGCGATCCACAATCACCCAAACTGTATTATACCTTCCAACAGTTCTTGGAAATCCACTTACGAAATCCATTGTGATCGACTCGAATTTCCTTGTAGGTATTTCCAGCGGTCTTAGCAATCCTGCTTTTCTCCGCCGATCCGCTTTAACTTGCTGACATATTTGACATTTTTCAACATACCTTTGCACCTCTTGTTTCATTTTCGGCCACCAAAAATACTTCTTTAAATCCTGATACATCTTTACTTCCCCTGGATGGATAGTGTAACCCGAGTCATGCGCCTCCGATAAAATCAGATCTTTCAACTCCGAATTACTTGGTACACAAATACGGTCGTGAAACCGTAAGATGCCATCTCTTTGAACTTGAAACGGTGAATCAGCATTTGACTCGTAGTGCAGTTTAAATTTCTGACATTTCGGATCATTTTGTTGCGCTGCACGAATTTGCTCATGTAACTCTGATCGGATCTCAACCGCTGCTAGTACAACTGATGTAATTGCGGGTGTACCCGCCTCAATTCCACCTCCAATACACTTAGATGCAATATCCAACGCAAATTCGCGTGATGCGCCAACATGTATTTCCAATCTGCGCATTTCCTCAAGAAGATGCGCTTCACTTGTAATCACTGACGCCAGGTTTACCTGACTCTTTCTGCTTAATGCATCTGCTACACTGTTCGCTTTTCCTGCATGATACTGGATATCCAAGTCATAGTCTTTCATCAATTCTAACCACCGCCTTTGTCTCAAATTCAGCTCTTTTTGCGTGAAAATGTATTTCAAACTTTGGTGATCTGTAAATATACGGCACCTCACGCCATACAGATAATGCCGCCAAATCTTCAGCGCAAATATCACCGCCGCTAACTCCAAGTCATGCGTCGGGTAGTTTTGTTCGTGCGGTCGCAATTGCCGAGATGCGTAGGCAATTACATGATCATCTTGCATCAATACGCAACCCAAACCCGATCGAGATGCATCGGTATAAACCGTGTACTCTTTACCAGTAGTCGGCATAGCAAGGACTGGTGCGGATACCAGCCGACTCTTTAATTCCTCAAAACTTTTATCTTGCGCGGTACCCCAATCGAATTTTACACCTTTATGCAACAATTTTGTAAGTGGCGCAGCTAATCGCGAAAACCCGAGTACAAATCTCCTGTAGTACCCGGCTAACCCCAGAAAGCTGCGAATTTCAGTAACTGTCTCTCGGCCTCTTCCCGATCTGTCACGGCCCGAATCTTTTCGGGATCCACCGCTAACCCTTTTCCAGAAACCACATGCCCCAAAAATGAAACTTCCTCCAACCAAAACTCACATTTCGAAAATTTTGCGAATAACTGATGTTCGCGCAATCTTTGCAAAACAATTCTTAAGTGTACCTCATGTTCCTCTCGCGAGCGCGAATATATCAGTATATCATCAATGAACACCACAACTGTCGAATCCAACAAATCATGAAATACGCGGTGCATCAAGTCCATGAACGCCGTTGGTGCGTTCGTCGCCCCAAACGGCATGACCAAGTATTCATAATGCCCGTACCTTGTACGGAATGCTGTCTTATCCACATCGCTTGGCCGAATCCTCAACTGATGATACCCTGTTCTCAGATCAATCTTTGAATATATCGAAGATCCCTGCAACTGATCAAACAAATCGTCAATCCGCGGTAACGGGTACTTGTTTTTAACGGTTACCTTGTTCAATTCGCGGTAATCAATACACAACCGCAACGTTCCGTCTTTCTTCTTGACAAATAACACTGGCGCGCCCCACGGCGACGTCTTGGGTCCGATAAATCCACTCTCCAACATATCTTCCAATTGCGCCTTGAGTTCTTTCGGTTCCGCGGTGCCATTCGATACGGCGCCTTTGAAATCGGTGTTGTGCCCCGTACCAATTCGATACCGAACTCCACTTCTCGCTCGGGTGGCAACCCCACAATCTCATCTCGGAAACACATCCGAAAATTCCGATACCACCGGTATAGTGTCGATCTCTCAGGCGCCGCAGCCGCATAAACCATTGCCGCCAAGTAAGCATCACACCCCGATTCTAGTAAATGTTTCATCTCTACAGCCGAAATACACGGTGTTAGTTTCCCAATTTCTCTACAATTGAATATACAAGACATACCTCTCGAGTCGCGAAATGGATCCGACGATGCGGACAATCAATAGTAGCGGCGTGTCTCGTCAACCAGTCCATACCCAATAACACGTCGTAACAGGTAATCTCCATCACCAACAAGTCCGCCTCGAACTCCCTCCCGTCTATCTTAATCTTTCGGTTTCGGCATAAGGTGATTTCTCGATCAGTTGAACCAAACGGGGTTTGAACATTTAAAACTTGATTACACGTCTCAATTGGCCAACTACACTTTTTCACCAACGCCCTTGACACAACAGAATGACCGCACCCCGTATCAATCAAACAATATGCATCATGATCGGATATAGAGAGTATACCTGTCATGACGTCGGGTCGGCTATTTCCCAACTAAGTTGCGGCGTTGCGCGACGCTCAGCGATGTTAAGCGCATGCGCCGCCGCCCTGCCGTCGTTCTTCTTGCCATGCCGGCCGCCTCGCTAACCCCGCTAACACTGCTGGCGCTGCTAGCCACGCTAGCGCTAGCCCCGCTAGCATGAGATGCGCCGCGTCCGCGCCACGTCGGCGCGCCACGCCCAACGCTAGCCGACCCTCCCACGCTACTAGCGCCTCGCATCCTCATAAGCGCATTCGGGCACTCCTTTGCCCAATGTCCCGCGCTACCACACACGAAACAAGTATTAGCCTTGCGCCTACAATCCAACTTCGTCGTGCGCTTGGTTGCACGATCGGCACCATTGCGAATGAACCATCGGTCTAAAACCCGGCGTGGACACCTGTCTGAACGGGGGTCTTGGCGCCATACTCGGCCGAGCGGGTCTAGCAAATGATGGTCCTCCCCTCGACCTCGACATCTGCCCACTCTGAGCCTCTTTCTGTTTCACATTCCTTTCAGCCACTTGCTCTTTCCTCCGCTTCCCATGCATCTCAATCTGTTCAGCGTGATCCATCATTGCTTGTAACTCCGTCGCCATCGGAGTATCCACGATCATAGAAATATGCCCATCCAACCCATCCAAGTATTGTCTATTATATCTTTCCACATCATTTCTTATATCCGTAGCATAGCGCGATAAAGCCAGAAATTCACTATTGTATTCCACCACCGGACGCCCATCTTGCTTCAACTCCAAGAATTTTCTCCGCAGTGCTTCACGCTGTATATTGCTCAGAAACCTCTTATTGAAGTTATGTTCGAACCATTCCCAAGGAATCCTCGCTTCATCCCCGTCATAATTTCGTCGGACTCCATCCCACCGTGAATCGAGCATCACTCTCAAGCTGCTGCTCAACTAACTCCACTTTATCTTCATCGGGGGTACGGCATAAATTCAACTTTGCATTTATTTGCGCCAGCCATTCCTCAGCTGCCGCATACCCGCCGGTTCCATCATAACGCGGCGGATTCAAGCGCAAAAATGCATCATATAACCTTCTGAAATCTTCAGGTGCACCCCCGTGAGCTACCGGTGTTGCATCCCGCATCTGAGCTTGGCGACCTCTCTCATAGGCCGCAATCAACCGGTCATCCAAGTCACGGTCTCTACCAGCTCCTCCAGCGCCATCAGCACCAACTGGACCAGCCCCAGCCTGATCCACAACTGGCTCGATAACCAACTCCGGATTTGGTTCTGGATTCCTCCGAGGTCTGCCTCTGCCTCGGCGTGTTTCCATTTTCTGAATAAACACAGTTAGTTTATAACATTCTATATTCTTTTCTTATTATACAATATTTGTATAGTCGCGACGACCCCATTAATACGCATATCACTCTCGTATCCAAACAAGTCTGGTTCAGGTTTTAAACCATGCTCTGATACCACCGGAGAAGGACCTGTCACACCCCGGTGCCCCACGAGGTGCGACAGGTGCTCCTGCCGTAGGCATACGGTTGCCCGTATACCCACTAGGCAATTACGATATGATAAAAAGTAAAACATAACACGCAAACAAAACAAACAAATAACATATACAGATCTCAAATCCCAACTGGTCAGGTCACAGTATACAAAACCCGTATCTCGATGGATACGCATCACAAAATGACATAGAGAATATATATATATACAACCAAAACATAACTATATACATAATCTCTAATGTCACCATACCAGACGAGCTACACAGCGGTGAAACCAGGGCCTACCGACCTCGTGCCTCTCTCGGATCCGCCAACCCGGAACCTGAAAATTTTACCCAAAAAGGGGATGAGAATTGAATTCTCAGTGCGATAATTGCCACAAAAGAATCCCTGAACTTGCAATCACAGATTATATTCAAAATGAAACACAAATAAAATTTATATCAATTTATAACCATTTGTAAAAATGAATGAATGCGTAAATCCGACAACATGTATATCCAAATGAAATCACAATTCAGGAATTGCCAAGATGAAATTCAATCACACAATATCTGGTTTACTCGGTTTGAGAATATCGGGTAGTAACTACGAGATGTTCCACCGATCTGGACCTTAATTCGTTCCCTCTCATCCGTAGGGTTACGGACACCTACTGAGGCGGCTCGCGCCAGGTAAAACCTTTTTCTCATGACACCCATCTGTAGTTACAGGCCTAACCATTTAATTAAAAGTCTGGTTTCAATTCACATCCAGAAAATCCATATAAAGCCAATTGACCATCCAAACGCATTACCCCCTGGGTAATGCCTCCGATACACAAGTCACATATAACCACAATCATAATACAAGTCACTTACCCCTCGTCCCAACCGGTACTGGAAACTGCCGAGGGCCAGACGATCTAAAGCTTTAGAACACTGGGCGTCAAAGTCCCTGCAGAGACTCTGACAAATCCGGTTTCACCCCCTGGGTGACGTCATCACGGTGGATGACAATAATACCTTATCCACCAACCGATGGTGATATAAAGCACGGTGACTTTAATTCCAAAATCAGATCATTTAGATCAACACAATTTATAACCATACCAGCATGCAAGTCAATCAGATAAAACAATTCGAGTTTCACTTTATTTGGGCAATGCAATGCACATGCAACACAATCCGATATTGCAATTCAATCAATAATCAATATGTCAATCGAAACACAGTTTAATTCTGAATATAAAATATCAAACAAGTCCAGAAATCCCGCACCTGAGTATGATGATCGTTAATAGCTTCTAAAATCTGGACTTCCTACACGGGCCGAGTCATAATCCACACGGACCGTGTCAAACCCTACTCGGGCCGAGTCACAATCCACACGGACCGTGTCGTACCCTACTCGACTCCCTACGCAGGCGCTGCACGGCCCGGACACCTTACCAAGTATATTTAAAAGATACGCATAATCGTTATTTAACACTGTATGAATGGTGTATAACTAAGGCTAGTGCGATTACGGTTCGGTACTCATTCAATTTGGCTTAACCATACTCAACAAACCATTTCGGATTACCAGGTTGCAGCCCGTAATGGGTCCGATTGCGGCTCGCAACAAGTAACAGAAAACCCTAATTCCTTTGGTTTCAATTCCGATCGGTCGACGCTCAATTCCGGTTAATCGGGGTTACTTACTGTATCACATTTCAAGGTATATGAAGCTATACGAGTATTCGTCATAATTCATAATTCAAGTTTTAATACCAAAACCCTAATTCCAAATTCAAAGTCCAAAGGGTAGTTTAATTCAATAATACGAATCGAACGGTTTTAACGAATTATAACTCGATCAATTCTAATCAATTTGAATTTCACAAATAATCATCCCAAATTCCATACCAAACCTTAAATCATGATTCCCACTTTAAAAAGGATATCTATTCAATTCAACCCAATTCAATATACTAATCGAGTTATAATCGTTCGATTTACACCCGAATTCGAAATTCAAACGAAAATCACAACAAATCGACTATTAGGGTTTTGCTAATTGAAAAGGAGAATATACCAATTTGAAGCTTTAGAATCGATCAAGGATCGTCAATTCCGCTCGAATCTCAATTTTCCGACAAATTCGATCAGTTTCCGTGCTCAATTTCTCTCTCTCTCTCTCTCTCTTTTTCCCTTCTTTTCTCTTGCGCAACCCACACCCTCACTCACGGCCAGGAGAATGAAATTGAAAGAGAGAAGGAAAGGGATTTTCTAGGTTAAATTTGGATTTTTGCTAATTAGTCCCTCCAAGTTTTTATTATTACACAAGGACTTAAATTATGCACATATAACCTTATATATATTTTTAATGCATATAAACCCTTTTAATATAATTGATTTTATATAAGAATGTTACAACAATCAAGATGACAACCATACGAATATGCAAATCAACCATGTCACACAATTTGGTTTTAACCAAATTGAGTTATGCAAACAATTCACACAATTCCAATTATGCAACAATCAAACATGCAATCTGTCCAAAAAAATACAACAATCAAACATACAACATGACAATCGAAAAAGAATTTAATTTCTGAAAATGAAACATCAAACAAGTCCAAGAACCCCGCACCTGATTACGGAAAGCGTATCGCGTCCCTATGTTTTGGACGTCTCGAAAGGTTCCGCAACCTCTTGCTCAACTGAGCCTACACCTATTTCGATCATACATAATTGATTTAATCTTTGTTCGACAATTGATATGCCTACTTGGGTTTTATTACTTATGATTTTCTTAACATAATTTCTATAGATTCACACAACATATAACTTGGTTTGTAGGACCGTACACATTTGATCAATATATTCTGAAAAATACTGGTACAGAGGCTGCTGGTACGCCAGTTCGGACGACCATTTCTCAATATTTTCCCACATAGGATACCCTCAAAATTTTACACAAGCCTTTCCTATATGTTTACTAGTATCTCTCAAAGTTTCAAGTGAAAATAAGCAGTCTAGTCCCTGGTTTTCAATATTTTCCTCCAGCAGTCTGAATTTTCCAGAATCTGGACCTATCGAGGCAAAATCCGTCCCAGTAAAATTTTGGGTAGTATTTTAGGACAAAATTAAATATGATCACATTGTTTACATCAAATTCTAGTTGCCCATAAAATTTTGTGATCATACACCTTTAGGAACTCTAGTTTTGGGGCCTCCAAAGTTGACGAAACTTGCTGAAATTTCCAGATTTTCGGTTTTCCCCAATTACACAAACCCTAGATTAATCAAAACAAAATAATTTCCAGATTTTCAAGAGAAAGAGGAGACATTACCAATCAATACCTTGGTTGGTTGGATTGAACTAGACTAATCAAAATTTCTTCTCCAAATTTCGGATTTGAAACCAACCCTAAATAGAAAATCAAGATTTAGGTGATATTGAGAAAGGAAGTACCAAATTAACAACATAGAAGCTTAATGGATGTACATTACTCACAATTATACAAAGAAATTCATATTTGAGCAAAATCCTAGAAAATGGAGAAAATATAGATTTTGAGAGAATAGGAGAGAAATGGAATACCAATTGAAAAATTAGATGGTTACTAGAGAGATGATCAATAATTCCCAATTTTTTTCTTCATTTTCTCAAAGGATTTGGTGAATTTTTGGAACTCTCTCCTTTTTCTCTTTCTTTTCTCTCTCTTTTTTTTTCCTCTCTTTCTGTTGGCGCAACACACATAGCAGGGAGCAAGGGAAAGGGACGGAGGGAGAGAGAGAAATATATTTGGAATTTTGCTAAATAAACCCTCAAAATTTTGGATATTCATAAAGGAAGAAATTTTATTTATATTCATGCATAAAAGATTGTATCTAGTCCCAATTTATATAAGGTAAAATTTTCAAGATTCGAGTAAGTCTGATTGTTTCTAAAATTAAGACAAATATTTAATTGTTTCAATTTTTAAGCTCCTCGTTCGTCAACAAAATTATTCAGTTATGTTTTAAGCATTCTAATTTTATTTATCTAGGTGTGTGTGTGTGTGTGTGTGTGTGTGTGTGTGTGTGTCTTTTTTTAAATTTTCTTAACGTAACATTTCTCCCCCCCTTAAAAATAAAGTTCAGTCCTCTGAACTTAACTACGTACCTGAATCGTCGAATAAATCCGGGAAGTTCTCACGGATGCTTTCCTCATGTTCCCATGTCGCTTCCTTCTCCGAATGACGCCCCCATTTTACGAGAACAAGTTTGATCACTTTGCTTCGAAGTCGGTGTTCTTTTCTATCCAATATTTGTATCGGCTCTTCTTGATAGGATAAGTCAGCTCTGACATGCAAGTCAGAGTGATCAATGCAATGAGATGGATCTCGCACATATCGGCGTAATTGTGACACGTGAAATACCAGATGAACTCGGTCCAATGCGGGAGGTAATGAAAGCTCGTAAGCCACCAGTCCAACTCGTTGCATAATCTGAAATGGTCCAATGTATCGGGGACTCAACTTACCCGAAACACCAAATCGATGCACACCTCTAATAGGAGAAACTCGAAGCCACACGTGATCTCCTTCTTGAAATTCTAATGGTCTTCGACGAACATCAGCATACTTTTTTTGCCTTTCTTGAGCTGATTTCAGCCGACTCAAAACAACCCTTGTCTTTTCGACAACTTCTTGTATTATTTGATGTCCAGTAGGTGAGTATGTACTCACGGGTCCCCACCATAATGATGTACGACACTGCTGTCCCGTAAGTGCCTCTTGTGGTGACATTCCAATACTCGAATGATAACTATCGTTGTATGCAAACTCTACCAAGTACAGGTGATCGATCCAAGAGCCTCGAAAACTTAGAGCACAAGCTCGAAGCATATCTTCCAAAGTTTGTATCGTCCGCTCGGATTGACCATCTGATTGCAGATGATGTGCTGAACTGAATCTTAACTTTGTACCCATGGACTCTTGAAAACTTCCCCAAAAATGAGAGGTAAAACGGGTATCTCGATCCGAGATAATATATCGGGAGCAACCATGGTATTTAAATTGATATTGCAAAAACAAATCAGCCAACTCTTTTCCGGTTGTATCCGTCCGAAATGGAATGAAATGTGCAATTTTAGTCAATCTATCCACTATAACCCAAATGACGTCATATCGCCCAATAGTTCTCGGGAAACCTGTCACGAAATCCATGGTAATCGATTCAAACTTACTTGCGGGTATCTCAAGGGGTTTTAGTAGTCCCGCCATCTTTCATCTCTCGGCTTTGACTGTTGACAAACTTGGCACTTCTCAACATAACTTTGAACATCCCTCTTCATCTTCGGCCACCAAAAGTATTGCTTCAGATCCTGATACATCTTGACTTCCCCGGGATGAATGGTATAGCCTGAATCATGTGCCTCCGATAGAATCAACTTCTTCAACTCCGAGTCATTCGGAATGCATATACGGTCATGGAATCATAGAATACCATCTTCTTGAAGTCGAAATGATGAGTCTCCATTTGATTCATAATGTTTTCGAAACTTCTGACATTTCAAATCCTCCTGTTGTGCTCTTCGGATACGCTCGTGTAACTCTGGCCGAACCTCAACCGCAGCCAATATAATTGATGCAAATGCGGATGTACCCGCACTAGTTGTATTTCCAATCAATCGAGGCAATGTTTCCAACGCAAAATCTCGAGACGTACCAACATATAAATTCATCATTCGCATTTCTTTGAGAAGATGTACCTCACTTGTGATAATAGATGCTAGATTTATCTGACTCTTCCTGCTTAGCGCATCTGCTACCACATTCGCCTTGCCTGCATGATACTGAATGTCTAGATCATAGTCTTTCATCAATTCCAACCATCTCCTTTGTCTCAAATTCAACTCCCTTCAAGTAAAAATATATTTCAAACTTTTGTGATCCATGTAGATACGACATCTTGCTCCATACAAGTAATGTCGCCAAATCTTTAATGCAAAAATCACCGCTGCTAACTCCAAATCATGTGTCGGGTAATTCTGTTCATGCTGTCGTAACTGTCGAGATGCATATGTAATAACGTACTCATCTTGCATCAATACACATCCCAAACCCGATCGAGATGCATCGGTGTAGACCGTATACTCCTTGCCAGTAATTGGCATTGCAAGAACCGGTGCAGATACTAATCGACTCTTCAATTCCTGAAAGCTTTGTTCTTGAGCGGCACCCCACTCAAACTTCACACCTTTATGCAATAACTTCGTAAGAGGAGCAGCCAATTATGAAAATCCGAGTACAAATCGTCTGTAATACCCCGCTAGACCTAGAAAACTACGAATCTCCGTAACTGTCTCTGGTCTCTTCCATTCGGTCACCGCCCGAATCTTTTCTGAATCCACTGCCAACCCTTCTCCTGAAATCACGTGGCCTAGAAATGCCACTTTATCAAGCCAAAATTCACACTTTGAAAATTTTGCGAACAATTGATGCTCTCGTAACCTTTGCAACACTACCCGTAGATATATCTCATGTTCTTCTCGTGATCGCGAATACACCAATATATCATCAATAAAAACCACCACTATAGAATCCAAGAGATCATGGAACACTCGATGCATAAGATCCATAAATGCGGCTGGAGCATTCGTTAGCCCAAACGGCATGACCAAATACTCATAGTGCCCGTAACGTGTACGGAAGGCTGTCATTTCTACATCACTCGGGCGTATTCTTAGCTAATGGTATCCTGTTCTCAAATCTATTTTTGAATAAATCGAAGATCCCTGAACCTGATCAAACAAATCGTCAATTCGAGGTAATGGGTATCTATTTTTGACTGTTACCTTATTCAATTCACGGTAGTCGATACATAACCGCAAAGTCCCATCTTTCTTCTTCACAAACAATACAGGAGCACCCCATGGAGATGTGCTTGGTCTAATGAACACACTTTCTAGCATCCCTTCTAATTGTGCCTTAAGTTCTTTCAACTCCGCAGGAACCATACGGTATGGAGTCTTAGAAATCGGTGTTGTGCCTGGCATCAATTCTATGCCAAACTCCACTTCTCGTTTGGGCGGTAATCCAACTATCTCATCCGGAAACACATCCACAAGTTCTGACACCACCAGAATAGCATTAATCTCAGGAACTTCCGTTTTAGTGCAAACTATTGCCGCCAGATATGCATTGCACCCTAAATCTATCAGTTGTCGAACCTCCACCGCTGAAACATAAGGCATTAATTCTCCAATTTTTCTACATTTGAGTATGCATGACATACCTCTTGGAGTTGCAAAACAAATCCTGCGATGTGGACAGTCGATTGTCGCTGCATGTCTTGTCAACCAATCCATCCCTAATAGAACATCATACCCCATAATATCCACAACCAACATGTCTATTTCGAGATCCCTTCCATCCACTCTGACTTTTCAGTTTCGGCATATTGTGATTGCTCGGTCAGTAGAGCCAAAAGGGGTTTGAACACTAAGGACGCTGTTACTCGTCTCACTTGGCCAATGACATTTCTCTACCAAAGCCTTCGATACAATGGAATGGCTACACCCAGTATCTATCAAGCAATAAGCATCATGATCCGAGATAGAAAGTATACATGTCATCACATTGGCCTGAGAATCAGGAGATATCATGTCAGCACCCTCACCTCGAGTCTCTGATGCATCATGTGCAGTCCCTGACACCCCAATCGCATGTGCAGACACTCGTCCTCCAGTCCTGCCTCCGCTAAACTGAGTAACACCTCGCTCACGGGATGGTGGTCCACCCTGCCCACGGCCAGCAGATCCTCCAGCACCACTATCCCTCTGAAAGCCCACGGCGGCATTCGGGCACTCTCTAGCCCAATGCTCTACGCTGCCGCATGTAAAACATGCGCGGTTGCGACGTCTACACTCTTGTTCAGAATGTGCCTGATTGCATGCACGACACCACATTGGAGTAAAACCCGGCCGAAACCCGGGTGTGGTTGTCTGTCTGGGATGGGGTCTAGGTGTCATAATCGGCCTAGGAGGTGGTCTAGCAGCCGACGGCCCTCCCCCTGACCTCACCATCTGCCTGTTCTGATTCTCCCTCTGCTTGACATTTGAGGTTCATATGCAGAAGATAAAGCGCAAAAGAGGTTGTTAAGCACACGAACAACGCCAATTGAGGTTTTGAATCACACAAACGAGGGCAAATGAAGTTCCTAAGCACAAGAACAAGTGCAAATGTGGTTCATATGCACAAGATCAAGCGCAAAAGAGGTTGTGATGCACACGAACAACGCGAATTGAGGTTGTTAAGCACACAAACAAGGGCAAATGACGTTCCTAAGCACAAGAACAAGTTCAAATGAGGTTCATAAGCACAAGATCACGCGCAAAAGAGGTTGTTAAGCACACGAACAATGCAACTTGAGGTTGTTATGCACACAAACAAGGGCAACAGAGGCTCGTCAACATAAGAACAAGTGCAAATGAGGTTCATAAGCACAAGATCAAGCGCAAAAGAGGTTGTTATGCACACGAACAACGCCAATTGAGGTTGTTAAGCATACAGACAAGGGCAAATAGGTTACTAAGTACAAGAACAACTGCAAATAAGGTTCTTAAGCACAACATCAAGCGCATAAAAGGTTAACAGTACACGAAGAACGCCAATTGAGGTTGTTAAGCACACGAACAAGGGCAAACGAGGTTCCTAAGCGCAAGAACAACTGCAAATGAGGTTCCTAAGCACGAGAACAAGTGCAAATAAGGTTCATAAGAACAAGATCAAGCGCTAAAGAGGTTGTTATGCACACGAACAACGTCAATTAAGGTTAACAGGGGCAAATGAAGTTCCTAAGCACAAGAACACAAATAAGGTTCATAAGGACAAGATCAAGCGCAAAAGAGGTTGTTAAGCACACGAAGAACGCCAATTGAGGTTGTTAACCACACGAACAAGGGCAAATGAGTTTCCTAAGCACAAGAACAAGTGCAAATGAGGTTCATAAGAACAAGATCAAGCGCTAAAGAGTTATGCACACGAACAACGTCAATTGATGCTAACAAGGGCAAATGAAGTTCCTAAGCACAAGAACAAGTGCAAATAAGGTTCATAAGCACAAGATCAAGCGCAAAAGAAGTTGTTAAGCACACGAAAAAGGGCAAACGAGGTTCCTAAGCACAAGAACAAGTGCAAATGAGGTTCATAAGCACAAGATCAAGCGCAAAATAAGTGTTAAGCACCCGAACAACTCCAATTGAGGTTGTTGAGCACACAAACAAGGAAAAATGAGGTTCACAAGTACAAGAACAAGTGGAAATGAGATTCATAAGCACAAGATCAAGCGCAAAAGTGGTTGTTAGGCACACGAACAACGCCAATTGAGGTTGCTAAGCACAAAAAAAGGGCAAATGAGGTTTCTAAGCACAAGAACAAGTGCAAATGAGGTTCATAAGCACAAGATCAAGCGTAAAAGATGCTGTTGAGCACATGAACAACGCCAATTGAGATTGTTAAGCACACAGACAAGGGAAAATGAGGATTCTAAGGAAAAGAAGAAATGCAAATAAGTTTCATCCGCACAAGATCAAGCGCAAAAGAGGTTGTTAAGCACACAATCAAGGGCATATCAGGTTTATAAGCACAAGATCAAGCGCGAAAGAGGATGTTAAGCACATGAACAACGCTAATTGAAGTTGTTAACCACACAAACAATGGCAAATGAGGTTCCTAAGCACAAGAACAAGTGCAAATGAGGTTGCTAAGCACAATAACAAGTGCAAATGAGGTTCATAAGCACAAAATCAAACGCAAAAGCAAAAGAGATTGTTAAGCACACTAACAACGTAATTTGAGGTTGTTAAGCACACAAACAAGGGCAAATGAGGTTCCTAAGCACAAGAACAAGTGCAAATGAGGTTCATAAGAACAAGATCAAGCGCAAAAGAGGTCGTTAAGCATACGAACAATGCCAATTGAGGTTGTTAAGCACACAAATAAGGGCAAATGAGGTTGCTAAGAAAAAGAACAAGTGCAAATGAGGTCCATATGCAGAAGATCAAACGCAAAAGAGGTTGTTAAGAACACAAACAAGGGCAAATGAGGTTTATAAGCACAAGATCAAGCGCAAAAGAGGTTGTTAAGCACACAAATAAGGGCAAATGAGGTTTATAAGCACAAGATCAAGCGCAAAATAGGTTATTAAGCACATGAACAACGTTAATTGAAGTCGTTAAGGAGACAAACAAGGGCAAATGAGGTTCCTAAGCACAAGAACAAGTGCAAATGAGGTTCCTAACCACAAGAACAAGTGCAAATGAGGTTCATAAGCACAAAATCAAGCGTAAAAGAAAAAGAGGTTCTTAAGCAAATAAGGTTCATCAACACAAGATCAAGCGCAAAAGAGGTTGTTAAGCACACAAACAAGGGCAAATGAAGTTTCTAAACACAACAACAAATGCACATGAGGTTCATATGCACAAGATAAAGTGCAAAAGAGGTTGTTAAGCACACAAAAAAGGGCAATTGAAGTTCATAAACACAAGACCAAATGCACATGAGGTTCATTAGTACAAGATAAAGCGCAAAAGAGGTTGTTATGCACACGCACAACGCCAATTGAGGTTTTAAGCACTCAAACAAGGTTAAATGAAGTTCCGAAGCACAAGAACAAGTGCAAATGTGGTTCATAAGCACAAGATAAAGCGCAAAAGAGGTTGTGAAGCACACGAACAACGCCAATTGAGGTTTTAAGCCCTCAAACAAGGGAAATGAAGTTCCTAAGCACAAGAACAAGTGCAAATAAGGTTCGTAAGCACAAGATCAAGCTCAAAAGAGGTTGTTATGCACACGAACAAGGGCAAACGAGGTTCCTAAACACAAGAACAAGTGCAAATGAGGTTCCTAACCACAACAACAAGTGCAAATGAGGTTCATCAGCACAAGATCAAGCGCAAAAGAAGTTGTTAAGCACACAAACAAGGGCAAACGAGGTTCCTAAGCACAAGAACATGTGCAAATGAGGTTCATAAACACAAGATCAAGCGCAAAAGAAGTTGTTAAGCAACCGAACAACTCCAATTGAGGTTGTTGAGCACACAAACAAGGGCAAATGAGGTTCCCAAGCACAAGAACAAGTGGAAATGAGATTCATAAGCACAAGATCAAGCGCAAAAGAGGTTGTTAGGCACACGAACAACGCCAATTGAGGTTGTTAAGCACACCAACAAGGGCAAATGAGGTTCCTAAGCACAAGAACAAGTGCAAATGAGGTTCATAAGCACAAGATCAAGCATAAAAGATGTTGTTAAGCACATGAACAACGCCAATTGAGATTGTTAAGCACGCAGACAAGGGAAAATGAGGATTTTAAGGAGAAGAAGAAATGCAAATAAGGTTCATCAGCACAAGATCAAGCGCAAAAGAGATTATTATGCACACAAACAAGGGTAAATGAGGTTTATAAGTACAAGATCAAGCGCAAAAGAGGTTGTTAAGCGCATGAACAACGCTAATTGAAGTTGTTAGGCACACAAACAAGGACAAATGAGGTTCCTAAGCACAAGAACAAGTGCAAATGAGGTTCCTAAGCATAAGAACAAGTGGAAATGAGGTTCATAAGCACAAAATCAATCGCAAAAGCAAAAGAGGTTGTTAACCACACTAACAACGTAATTTGAGGTTGTTAAGCACACAAACAAGGGCAAATGAGGTTTCTAAGCACAAGAACAAGTGCAAATGAGGTTCATAAGAACAAGATCAAGTGCAAAATTGGTTGTTAAGCATACGAACAATGCCAATTGAGGTTGTTAAACACACAAACAAGGGTAAATGGGGTTGCTAAGAAAAAGAACAAGTGCAAATGAGGTTCATAAGCATAAGATCAAGCGCAAAGAGGTTGTTAAGCACACAAACAAGGGTAAATGAGGTTTATAAGAACAAGATCAAGTGCAAAAGAGGTTGTTAAGCACATGAACAACGCTAATTGAAGTTGTTAAGCAGAGAAACAAGGGCAAATGAGGTTCCTAAGCACAAGAACAAGTGCAGATGAGATTCATAAAGACAAAATCAAGCGCAAAAGCAAAAGAGGTTGTTAAGCACACTAAGAACGTAATTTGAGGTTGTTAAGCACACCATCAAGGGCAAATGAGGTTCCTAAGGACAAGAACAAGTGAAAATGAGGTTCATAAGAACAAAATCAAGCGCAAAAGAGGTTGTTAGGCAAACGAACAACGCCAATTGAGGTTGTTAAGCACACAAACAAGAGCAAATGAGGTTCCTAAGCACAAGAACAAGTGCAAATGACCTTCATAAGCACAAGATCAAGCGCAAAAGATGTTGTTAAGCACATGAATAACACCAATTGAGATTGTTAAGCACACTGAAAAGGGAAAAAGAGGATTCTAAGGAGAAGAAGAAATGCAAATCAGGTTCATCAGCACACGATCAAGCGCAATAGAGGTTGTTAAGCACACAAAAAATGGCAAATGAAGTTCCTAAACACAAGAACAAATGAACATGAGGTTCATCAGCACAAGATAAAAGTGCAAAAGAGGTTGTTAAGCACACGCACAACGCCAATTGAGGTTTTAAGCACTCAAACAAGGGCAAATGAAGTTCCTCATCACAAGAACAAGTGCAAATGTAGTTCATAAGCACAAGATCAAGTACAAAAGAGGTTCTTATGCACACGAACAATGCCAATTGAGGTTGTTAAGCACACAAACATGGCAAATGAGGTTCGCAAGTACAAGAAATTGTGCAAATGAGGTTGATAATCACAAGATCAAGCGCAATAGAGGTTGTTAGGCACACGAACAACGCCAATTAAGGTTGTCAGGCACAGAAACAAGGGAAAATGAGGTTCCTAAGCACAACAACAAGTGCAAATGAGGTTCATAACCACAAGATCAAGCGCAAAAGATGCTGTTACGCATACGAACAATGCCAATTGAGATTGTTAAGCACACAGACAAGGGCAAATGAGGATTCTACATAGAAGAAGAAATGCAAATAAGGTTCATCAGCACAAGATCAAGCACAAAAGAGGTTGTTAAGCACACATAAAAGGGCAAATGAAGTTTCTAAACACAAGAACAAATGCACATGAGGTTCATAAGCATAAGATAAAGCGCAAAAGAGGTTGTTAAGCACACGAACAACGCAAATTGACGTTTTAAGCTCTCAAACAAGGGCAAATGAAGTTCCTAAGCAAAAGAACAAATCCAAATGTGGTTCGTAAGCACAAAATCAAGGGCAAATGAGGTTGTTAAGCACACAAACAAAGGCAAATGAGGTTCCTATGCACAAGAACAAGTGCAAATGAGGTTCCTAAGCACAAGATCAAGCGCAAAAGAGATTGTTAAGCACGCGAACAACGCAAAATGAAGTTGTTAAGCACGCAAAGAAGAGAAAATGAGGTTCCTATGCAAAAGAACAATTGCAAATGAGGTTCATAAGCTGAAGATCAAACGCAAAAGAGGTTGTTAAGCGCGAAAACAAACGCAAATGAGATTCCTAAGTACAAGAACAAGTGCAAATAAGGTTTATAAGCACAAGATCAAGCGCAAAAGAGGTTGTTAAGCACATGAACAACGCTAATTGAGGTTGTTAAGAACACAAACAAGGGCAAAGGACGTTCCTAAGAACAAGAACAAGTGCAAATGAGGCTTATAAGCACAAGATCAAGCGCAAAAGAGGTTGTTAAGCACACGAACAACGTTAATTGAGACTGTTAAGCACACCAACAAGGTCAAATAACGTTCCTAAGCACAAGAACAAGTGCAAATGATGTTCATAATCACAAGATCAAGTGCAAAAGAGGTTGTTAAGGACACGAACAACACAAATTGTGGTTGTTAAGCACACATACAAGGGCAAATGAGGTTCCTAAGCACAAGAACAAGAACAAGGGCAAATAAGGTTCATAAGCACAAGATCAAGCGCAAGAGAGGTTGTTAAGCACAGGAACGAAGCCAAATGAGGATGTCAAGCAAACAAACAAGGGCAAACGAGGTTCCTAAGCGCAAGAACAAGTGCAAATGAGGTTCCAAACCGCAATGCAAATGAGGTTCATCAGCACAAGATCAAGTGCAAAAGAAGTTGTTAAGCACACGAACAACACAAATTGTGGTTGTTAAGCACACATACAAGGGCAAATGACGTTCGTAAGCACAAGAACAAGTACAAATAAGGTTCGTACGCACACAATCAAGCGCAAAAGAGGTTGTTAAGCACACACACAAGGGCAAATGAGGTTCCTAAGCACAAGAACAAGTGCAAATGAGGTTCATAAGCACAAGATCAAGCGCAAAAGAGGTTGTTAAGCACAGGAACAAAGCTAATTGTGGTTGTTAAGCACTCAAACAAGGGCAAATGAGGTTCCTCATCACAAGAACAAGTGCAAATGAAGTTCATAAGCACAAGATCAAGTGCAAAAGATGTTGTTAAGCATACGAATAATGATTGAGATTGTTAAGCACACAGACAAGGGCAAATGAGGATTCTATATAGAAGAAGAAATGCAAATAAGGTTCATCAGCACAAGATCAAGCGCAAAAGAGGTTGTTAAGCACACAAACAAGGACAAATGAAGTTTCTAAACACAAGAACAAATACACATGAGGTTCATAAGCACATGATAAAGCGCAAAAGACGTTGTTAAGGATACGAACAACGCCAATTGAGGTTTTAAGTACTCAAACAAGGGCAAATGAAGTTCCTAAGCACAAGACCAAGTGCAAATGTGGTTCATAAGCACAAGATCAAGCGTAAAAGAGGTTGTGATACACATGAACAACGCCAATTGAGGTTGTTAAGCACACAAACAAGGGCACATGAGGTTCCTAAGCACAATAATAAGTGCAAATGGGGGTCAGAATCACAAGATCAAGCGCAAAACAGGCTGTTAGGTACACGAACAACGCCAATTGAGGTTGTTAAGCACACAAACAAGGGCAAACGAGGTTCCTATGCACAAGAACAAATGCAAATGAGTTTCGTATGCATAAGGAACACTCTAGTTTTACTCGTTTTGATGGAGAAGGAGATGAGAAGAGTTAATACAGAAATAAGAAATAATTGCAGCAAGTGTCATTGTTGTAGAGAAAAATATCAAGAAAGACAATTTGGAGGGGTGCTTGATTGGAGAAAGTATAGAGTATCGGTGTATAAATAAACCAAAAGTTGAGCATAAGAAATAAAGAAGCATAAAATTAGTGGAACGCTGACGTCAAGTTTTCATATCAAAAGATGAGTCGTCTCAAGTCAAAAAGCACAATATTAATGGACGCGCACGACTTTCACAGTTTGTTTTATTTTATTCTTTTTAATGCCATAATTATTTATTTTTGATATGCAATCTAACTTTGCTATTTAATTAGTATATAATGTGGGGTTGAGCTGTACCAATAAACAAAAAATAAATAAAATGTTTATGAAAGTAAAGTTTTTGCCTTATGATGTTTTCTCATCTTTTTATCTTAACATGTTTGAGAAAGAAATAGACATTTGTTTCCATCACTAAAATAATTTGAGAAACAAATTTATGTCGTCCTGGCCTAGTTTATATATTTATTTTGTGCTCTCTTTGGGATAAAAAACGAAGAAGATGCGTCTACATCTATTTTATAGAGTAAAATGCTACATTTGTGAATTTAACTTTAAAACTTATCGTATCGGTTTCGAACGATGAATCCAAACAATTGCAACCAATCTATCTTACTTTTTTTGAAGTATCACTCTTAAGTTAGATCGGTTACAACAGTTTGGATTCTACGTTTTTGAAGCCAATCCAATATGTTTTAGAGGTAAAATCACAAAGAAGCTTGGAGAACAAAAATATACCCTAGTTCTAATCCTATTTTATAACGTATGTAATGGGCAAGTCGATCTATACTTTTTATTGGTGAATTCACAAAAAGGCCTACGCTGTTCGTTTTGCAGTGGTGACTTTTAAGTTTCTTTGTCAAGTTTTGGTAAAACACCTTGATAATTTGGTTTCCTATATTTTTCTTACTTTTTTTCTTCGGCTTTAAAAATTAAAAGAAGGTTTATATATGCTAATAGCGTTCTACAAAGAATTAGCAACAAATTAATTAATTTTTGCTAATAGGCAAATATTGGAGTCAAGTCGAGAATCATGAAGGACAAAGCAAAAGGTGGTGCTTTATTTAGTGGTTCCTTGTTTGCTTTAATCTTAATATCTTATATTATCAATTGCTTAAGTTTACTTTTGTACTTTATTGGTGGTTTTATAAAATGTATCATTCAGATATTAGGTTTGGTGGCATTCAGCAAATTAAAAACTTTTTTTGGTCGGGGTGTGGTATTTTTTTTTTAAAGAATATATAATTTAAAAAATTAGTGGGTATCCATTATTATAAGAAAAAAAATAAGAACATGCCGTAGATGGATTGGTCTTTTTTTATTACTGTGTCCCAAATTTGATATCAAGATTTAGATATATATCTTTTAGAGAGTGTCTTCTATGGACATAAGGACCTCTTTGTAAAATGAACATATTTTTATTTTCAAAGCTCAAACAGTCGATCCGAACCGTTCATCTTGTTCTCCATATTAATATATGCTGGGAGAACAAATTTTACATTTTTCTGAATTTTTTTACTATTTATTAAGATGGGTACAAAAAAATATCAAATTCAGACCATTGAATTTTGTATCCATCTTAATAAATAGTAAAAAAATTCAGAAAAATGTAAAATTTGGTCTCCAAGCACATATTAATATGGAGAACAAGATGAACGGTTCGGATCGACTGTTTGAACTTTGAAAATAAAAATATGTTCATTTTACAAATATGTCCTTATGTCCATAGAAGTCCGTTGCCTATCTTTTATATATAATTCCAAATAACTTTAATGAAGATGCCTTTTCTAGTTCATACCGATATAGCTAATAGTTAATTTCTTCATCTCATAATAAATATATACCAATAATTTACATAACCACGAGAATTTCCCAGATAAGAAATTATTTTATATAGTTGTAGTGGTATGACGAAGTCCTTAGTCCTATCAATTCCGTTTTGTGATTTTAAAATTAAAAAAGTACATCTGAAATACTTAACATGTTCTTCATATTAAAATGCGCTTGAAAGACCAAATTTTTTTCACTTATTTTTATAATTTTTAGAATTGTTTAAGAAATTTTTAAAATAATTGTTTTTCAGAATATTTCTAATTATTTTTTATCATGAAAACAGTGAAACTTATATAAGTTGGGTTGCCCGACCCATATATAATATTTAAAAAAATAACTTTTGTGAATTTTAGAATCTAGTTAAATTTTGATGATTTTGGTAAGGAATATTTTTTGCTTCATCATCATTGGTACTTGTAATCTACGGTACTTATAAAAGTGGAGAGACTTCTTGAATTATTATATACTCATTCATTGAAAAGTTACGAACACTACTTCATTAATTAATATAAAGCCATGGAATGTATTCGAATGTTAGGTAAGCAGGACTGGTGAGTACAAGTCAGGAAAGTTGGACATGCCTTTGTTACTTTCATACATTGTAACTATGTAACTTTGTCCATATGTTCATAAAATGTTATTTTTTTGTACTGACTAAAGATTGGATGAATTCATAAAAAGACCAATATACATGCACAATTATATATCCTTTCCCCCAAACACACAAATACAATTATGTACTAACCAAAACAAAACAAAAAACAAAAATTAACAAGTACAACACGACAGCAAATGGAAGCAACTACACCATGGATTAAGAATTTTACTAGCACATCTATTCACTGACATGATCAGATTTATTATTGCAAAAATATTAAGTTAACGCGTTGATAAGGAAAATTGAGAAAAGTTGTTAAGGAATGTCTGAATCTGTGAACACATGCGATAAGTTCTAGTGTTTAAACAAAAATATTAAGTTAACTCGTTGATAAATTCTTTTATTTAAAAGTAATGCATCCATACATCTCCGAAAGATTCAATTCGGACAAATTGTGTCCCAAATATCAATTTTGATAATTACCAGAGATAACATGCATAATATTATGTAGAGCACTTGGAATATCAATTAGGACGATTTCATATTTATGCTCCATTATTATCAAATAGGAAACATTTACAAGTTACCGAAAATATTAAAAGAGAGAGATGTGATTTCTGTAAAATAGGAAATATTTACAAATAAAGTTTCTGATATGATCATAATGGGAGTTATATCTAGTTTTGTCCCCGTGAACAACATACCAAATCAACATAAAAAATTGTGAATGAAAATTTGTCCAAAAGAAAATTAGCCCAAAATTTAATTAATAATATATAAAGTGGTTTTGTCAAAATAATAATATTTAGGGGAGATTATGTTAGTTAAAATAGGACTCTCTCGACGTAAAAAAACTGGTATATATTACAACAATTTTTGGCTATCAAGTATTGAGTGATATACTGGTATATATTACAACAATATTTGACCCTGAAGTGCAATCAGACCATATTCGACCAAGGCCCCCGTACTAATAGAGATCTATATATCCTTGCAATTGCTATTTTGCGAGGTAGTTGTTCCTTGTAATTTATAAACAACGCATAAGGTACATTGATCAAAGAGAAATACAATTACATAATATAATACAAGATAGGACTATACAAAAGAATTAAAAAAAAAAAAAAAAAACTAAGAAATTAAACCACAAAATTAGAGGAACGCGCATAATTTTAAATGTACTGATTGTGAAGTGATTGAGTCATCTAAAGTCACAATACGCAATCTTTGCCTCTAGAAAACCACAAAATTAGTAGAACGCGCAAATAAAGTTCTTTTACCATTGGGCAATCTTTATATATTCTTATATAGCGTACCTTCTTTGTTTTTTTAAAGTTATAATTAATTATTGTTCTTGTTAGCTACAAGTAGAGACCCTAAATAGTAAATAAAAACATTCTTGGAAGAAGATTCCCGTTGCAAAATAAGGTTTTTGTTGCTAAATAAATAGTAGATTTCTTATTTACGCTCCTTTAATATTGAATAAGAAACATTTGCTTTTAAAAAAAAAAAAAATACAGTAATGGGATTTCTTTGAATGTTAGGTAAAGGACGGAAAAGGGAATTTGCACGAGCATAAATTGATGTCTTTGGTCTTTGAACAGGTAATGACTTTTGAGTCCAAGTCGTAAAGACAGAGAAGTGGGACAGAAAAATAGTGGCCACTTAGTCTTCTCAGGTCAATAACCCAAAAAAGTGTTTTTACAGCGCAAATTTAGTGCTCCAATGGTGTTTTACATTCTTGTATTTTATATTTAAATTTCAAAAATTCTATTCCAACACTTCAACATGCTCCTCATATAAAAATATTTATTCAATGAAAATCAAATTTTATATATATATATATTTTTTTTGTTAAATCTTTTACTACTTTTTTAATAAGGTATAAAATCAATATATATTTTATAAATGAACATATTTTAAAAGGAATAACAATCTCTCAAACAAATATTTGCATCATCTATTTAAGATCATATGGTTAAAAAGAGGTCAGTGCTATGCCAGTTTGGACAATTAACTGGGTATTATGAGCTATGTTTAGTGAAACAATTTATATAGTCTAGCTTCCTCATAAATATCACATGTTTGCTTGTAGTCTAGTGGTTAGAGTTTATGTAGTTTTGATTGTGTAGAACATGGGTTCAATTTTCACTTACCACAATTTGTGCATTTTAATTTTTAACCAGCCTATCAATATTTTCTAGTTCCGCCCCTGCAAGGAATTCACAAAAGTAGTTACAAGTTGTTCTTCTTGGTATTGTAATAAAACTGCTGCTAATAATGATTTTCCCCTAGTTGACCAGAATATGTTCAACTTTTTTCCCTGGTAGCCAAGGCTAGCTTAATATCGCAAATCGTTTTTGTATTGTAGATGTTTTCTTTGTGTGTTTTTAATTTGTGGTTTCCGCTCAACAACTTGCGCGCGCTCTGATTACCTAGGAGGAATGTATGCTTATTTTGATGATTGTATTTAGCTCTGATTAAATTCATTTTGTGCAGCCTACAAGTGTATTTTTAAATTGAAAAAAAAAAAGTACTATAAAAATAATTTAAGAAATAATTACGTTTAAATTTTGGACCACTTAGAAATAACATGCAGTTGGTAAAAATTGGGCTGGATATATTCTCGATTTTATAAAAATAATTTATAATAAATATATATAACATTAATTCACAAATAATATATCATTTGTGTGCTAATAATAGCATCATAGCGAAAGTTCTATTTGTTTATTTTAACATATTCTGATCCCATCGCGTACACAATCTAACGTTCCCTGCTTTTATTGAAGCCGGCTGGATTAAATTCGGACATTCCCTTATTTCACAATGGGAATATTTTAACAAGAAACTTGTTATATTAGGAGGTCCTTTCTCAACATTATTTCCCTGACCCAGGTTCTTTCTCAAATAGGGCTGCTAATTGAACGGGTAGGATTTGTCCATAGACAAACATGCCGAACAATAACTAGACAAACATGTTCATCATGATATATAATATTTACAGTCCTCATCATAGTCATTGTTGTAACCATCATTGTCATAGTTGTAGGATAAGCCTCTACAGTGTGTGTCTGCAGATTAATTGCAATAGCTAAGCAGGGGCGGATCTACGTGTATGTTAAGAGTGCTAAGCAACCTTATAATTTTAAAATAATTAATTATGTATATAAAATTTAAATTAATTTTTTTATTATTTTGAATTTTTATATAGTTTAGACCCCACATAAAATAACAAATTTGTACATATGGTCTAGTAATTAAGAGTTTTATTTGGTATTTGTAAGGTTATGAGTTCAATTCCCACTAATCACGCTATTTTTATTTTTGACATATTATATTTTATAGATTAGCCCACATCGATTCAAATTTTCTAGTTCCGCCACTAGCTAAGCGAGCTATGAGATCAAAAAATATCTATCTTGGTATAGAGTATTTATAGTATTGGGAAAAGAGGGAACTGCATGGGCTCATGCATGCAACTACGATGGAATACATGCAGCTCATGCCACGAGTGGCAATTTCCTAGGTAGAAATTAATCTATGTTTCCATTTATTACAATTTTCTAATATCTAGGAACCTTCCTTGCATCCATTCTATGCTTTCGGATTGTTCTACTTCTAAGATGAATGAACGCGGTTCTTCACAGTATACAAACATCGTATAATCTAAATTTTAACACTACTACAAAAAAACAGTTTGTACACGGCCTTTAACTGGAGAGCTACACGGATTTGGAATCGTGTGCGATACTGGAGTGTAGGAAAGTCCACCATTTACACACGGATAATTTATACGTGTACGATTACACTAATCCTACACGGATTTTCTACTCAAGATCCGTGTAGTTAGGGTATGGAGCTACACGGTTTTTTAACAAAAAACCGTGTATGAAATATATTCCTACACGGTTTTTTTTAGTACAAATCCGTGTAGGAGATCCTAAATCAATTTTTATTTTTAACACATCCTACACGGATTTTTTCAAATATCCGTGTACAATTTTCTTTTTTTTTGTATTTTTTTTCTATTTTTGGCTAGCCTCCACTTTTGCTAGCCATTATATATAATATCATAATGTTTTTTAACCCAAAACAGATAGAAATTGCCAAAACAACATAACAATTCAAATTTAATAATTACACAAATTAATTTATACGAATCCATATTGTGGAGTACAAAATTGGGAAATAAACCACCTTGCCCACATCCCTCTCACTTCGTCGACTTGCTCGGGTGAGTAAGCAGCTTGTCTCCGGTTATACTACAATTATAATTTGAGTTAGTAACAAGAGAGGTACCTTAGAGGCAGTTGGATTCTATGTAAATTACCAAAAGTCTTCAAACAAAATTAGAGGAAGAAGTGAACTGACAAAAGAAAGAGAGAGAGGCAGCAATGGAGGCGCACACCACCTAAACCCTGACAAAAGAAAAAGAGAGAGAGACAGAGAGAAGAGAGAAGAGAAAGTGCAGCGGACCAGAGGTGAGGGTTTTGAACTCGGACTTGGAAGAATTTTAAAATCAGAGGAAGAAGAAGTGAACTGGGGACTTACAAAATTTCAGAAGATATAATCTAGTGGGCAAGGATTCGTGTGCAAGGTTTCCTACACGGATTTTTATTACAAATCCGTGTGCAATAGGTATCCTACACGGATATTTAAGTACATATCTGTGTAGCTCTCCTCTTTTCCTACACGGTTTTTATTAAATATCCGTGTAGGAATAGTCTTTCAACACGGATATTTACGTAACTATCCGTGTAGGAAAAGATCGGTACAACTTCTTGCCAGGGACATGCATATTTATTTCAAAACATGCGCACCCTATGTAATTAATTACAAATTTAATATTGAATATACCGAAAATAAACACAGAAAAACGAAGAGTCACCTTAATCCCTATATATCTATCGAATTGGTTCCTCTTAAACCTATCTTAATTTCTCTAAGTGAAAAAATGTCAAATGTCGATGAAGAACATCCTGTTGAGGCACTACCACCAATTCCAGAGGACTTCAAGCCAGTACCTTGGATCCCATCCGGTTACGAACGACCACCACCAGGTTATCCCAGAAGTTGGCCATGGCCACCATGGCCAACTCGGCCATGGCCAACTCGCCCACGTCACAGCCCCAGGGGCCATCCACCACCAAAGCCCTACATTCGTCGCACAAAGAAAAAATCTGTTGTTTAGAGTTTCTTTTTTTTGTTTTATTATATCAATTTTTGGGTAACTTTTGTAATATTTATATCAGTAGTAATATATGAAAGTTTACTTGTTTCCATTTTTGTTTTTCTGCATTTATTTTCTGTATTAATTGTACAATTTTAAATTTTTTAATATTTAATATTTCTAACACAGTGATGAAAATTTTTATTTGTAAAATAGTGTACAAGAATGAATACATAAATTATAAAGAAATTAATATTTACAAAGTTCATATCTAAATGAATAAATTTTTTAATTTATAAGAATGAATATTTAAAGAGCTTCACAGCAATGAAAACATGTTCATTTTTATATTTAAATAATAACAAAATATGAAATTGAAAGTATATTATATTTAAAAAAATAAAAAAAATAAAATCCTACACGGATATTTAACTACATATCCGTGTAGGAATATGACATAATATAATAAAATATTAGGGTAACATTTAATAAAATTTCACATCCGTGGGCTATCCTACACGGATATTTAGTTGAATATCCGTGTAGGAAGATGAAGAATCACCCTTCCTACACGGATTTGTAACTGAAAATCCGTGTAGCTCTCTCACTATTCCTACACGGATATTTAATGAAATGTCCGTGTATAAAAGATTAATTTCCACACGGACACTGATTTTTAAGTTAATATTCGTGTAGGATTCCTAGAACACTGGAAAAATCTTATTTCATACACGTTTTTTTATAAAATTGAGAAAATCCGTGTATAAGGTGCAGTGTAGGAAGACGTTTTTTGTAGTAGTGTAACAAGAAAATAAATGCAAGTACTTGTTTAATAATTCACTATATATCTAATTCTTATTATAGCAAGTGGAAATTTTTGTTTTATTCTTTCTGAACATCCACTTCTCTAACTAGTTCTTAAACTTGTTGGAAAAAATGACATACTTTATAAGACATAACACGCATGGTGGAAAAAAGAGAACGAAAGAAGAAATGAATTATAAAATTAGGAAGAAGGCTCACCTAAACATCCTTTGTATACACATAGCATAAACCATGTGGTAATGCATACTTGAGAAGGAAAACTATACCTGTATTACCGTTATAGCTATTTTTAAGATTTTCTTCAGCACCTATTTCCTGGTGTAATTTTATAAATAATTTTGATTATGTGTACGAAATCATGAGAAATATGTTAATAAATTAGTTTATTGAAGTTAATTGAGACTTAACAAAATTGTGAGCTAACCAAAAACTTTCTTCATATATGGTACGTAGATTTTACAGGAACAAAAAAAAAGTTCCAATAAAGGACTGCTCCAAACAAATATTGGACCTCTAACTAATAGAATATCATGGGTACGTAGTTTTACAGGAGCCAGTAATATGTATTATTCATGCTTGTTTAAATTATTGGATCTCTAACTAGGAACTAAATAAATTGTTGGGCCTCAATTTTTCGTTCCAAATTTGACTGTGACAAATAAAATTTATCAAACGGAACTCTCTAATTCTGAACTCTTATAGATTTTTATTATGATAGAAATTTTGTTGCCTATTATAGATTTCTACTATAATAAAAAAAATTGTAAAGCTTACGCAAAAATAGTATCCATAACATTAATAGTACAATCCATATTAACATGTACAAATATAAATTTTAGACACTCAATATATATATGGAGCTATCCCAAAGGAGGATAAACAAAAAATATATTTTGTAATTCAGCCTTATTTATAATTGGCATATGTTTTATAAATTGAGTTCGTGGATACCATAATTAACATATGTTACACAATTAGCATGTTTCAATTTCAGGAAAATAGATGTTATATTTGGATCGAGACATATTTTTAGAAAGTAGGGCACTTTAAATACGTCTGAACTTTTGTATTGACTCAGAAAATACTATTGAGCAATTTTCAGAAATTAAATTTCTCTCTACTAGTATTGCAACACAGAAAAGCTACATCATACATTCAAGTTTCCAACATTAATTTTACGCCATGAAACCTACAACCATTTTTAATGGCACGGGCAGCGACAACAATGATCTGCAAGACCACATCTCTCGGCTACCGCTAGATTGTCTCATAACGGTAATGCAATTGACCTCCCCAAAAGATGTATGTCGATTTGGAGCTGCATGCACCACATTTCAATCGGTGGCTGATTCGGACTATGTATGGGAAAGTTTCCTACCTGACGATCTATCATCAATACTTTACCATACAGAGATTGATGTCCAACAGCTGCCTGTCTCAAAGAAGGAGCTTTATCTCCACCTCTGCCATAATTGGATTCTTCTCGATGGCGGCACGAAGGTGATCTTATTGTTATTTTTTTCATTTCTTATAAATTTCATGAAATGTATTTTGTTTTTTCCAAGCTATATTTGTGGGTGTCAATACCACCATTTTAATCGTTTATCGGATCCATATTGTACATGATAAAGCAGATATGGGTAAGGATTTTTTCATCAGTTAAGCACGTAAGGCTATGGATAAGGCTATTTCGTAGAATAATTACCCAAAAAAAATTAAATATATGGATGTGTGCTCTATTACGAATATATAAAATGTTGAACACATAATGAACAAAGCATTATGCCGTGAATTGATTCCATCAAGCAACATTTATTTAGAAAAATACATTTTTTTATGCATGATGGTCGCCATGCAAAGCTACGTATTAATAATAGTACATATTATTCAAAATGAACTATGGTGAGATGAAACAACAAATGAAAAATTATTATGAGCAATTAGGACTACAATAAACAAAACATTATATTTGTACTTTATATATACCATATTGAGTTATGAATTTTCTAAATTTTGTTTACTTTGTGTTTACATGTTGGGTGGAACAAAAGAGTTTTAGGCTGGATTTGTTGAGCGGAGCAAAGATAGTACTTCTACAAAAACAATATCCATCAACAAAGGATCTGATAGAAATTCCAAAAGGGATGAAAGGAGCAATACATTGCAAGGATCTCTCCCCTAAGATGAACTATGCTGCTTATCTTATCTTTACAGGATCACACAAATCGCTGTTTCTCAGAATTACTCAATGGATCCATGAAAGTTCAAATGGTGTAAATTCAATTAACTCAATGGAAATCTGGCAGGAAAAAAATCAGACAAGAGAAGATGGATCGAGGGAGATTAAACTAGGAGAATTTAACACTGGCGTTAGAGAAGATCGAACCGTGCATTTCGTCATTTGTCATAAATACGCTATATGTGTGGAAAATGATCTAAATTTTGTAGGTATTGAAATCAGACCTATATGTTAAATATATTATGGACCATATTTGGAAAATCTATTTAAACAGATGGTATATATTATACTCCAGAAAATCAATTTTGTTATAGATCATTTCGGTATCTAAATTTTGCTGATTATTTTTATCTCCATTTATTGTCATTTCGAATTGATTTCTTGTAATAATAGAAATACTCATTATTATAATTTGTTCTTTTCCACATAGATAATTAGATTTATTCATGAAAGTATCTAGTAGAACTGAAATGGAAGAAAATCCTAAACTTATTTATCCCTCTCCCTAGTTCCACATACAAATTTTCTTGTAACGTCAATTAAAATAAAAACTTGCAAAATTCCCTTGAGTTCAAATTTTAACTAGGTACAGATGTACTTGATGGCTTCAATATATAACAAGAGTCAATAATTTGGAATCATTTAAAAAATGAGAAAATCAGTCTAACAATAATCAATTTATGACGAGCCATTTTTTTTTAAATGTGATTGTTTTAATCAATTTATTTATTGAAGTTAAGGAGCAATCATCTATTTAAAATTTGCTAATACACATTCATGGAAACAATCTTCGCTAAGCAAACAACGTGATGCAACTTCTTGTTTTCTATTTTCACAATCTAAAACCTGTCAGTATTTCCAGTGAATTTATACCAAATTTTGAAGTTCTCCAAGAAATAGTATTTGTATCAAGTAGTGTAGCTGATAAAATTCAAGTCGGTATTTGTATTATCAGTTGCTTCACGTTCATAATATTATTGTTTCTGCAGATAAATAATAGAGTCATTTTGCCTATGCTGTGTGTTAAACTCTACGTTTCCACTAGTACAAAAACACAAAATATACAATGCATATTATACGCTTGCTCAAAATTCCCACTGAATCTGTGTCCAATGTAAGAAAACATTGTTCGAAAAATTCGCTCTGAAAATTTATGCATATTATATACTGTTTTATTGTTTACAATGTTGTTGGAAACCTTTGTTTACTCGGCATTTTCATAAGTCTCACATTCAATGTTGTAAAGATCATATTCTTGCAACCACCTGATATAATTTTCATTATGTTTTTATTAAGTTGCATTGACATTGACTGTGAGTCTTTGTTGATTGGCCACGTTGTCACACTCCAGATTTTTACCATCCGAATCGTGATTATATAAGTATCTTCACATCTTTCCTTAGCCCGTCAACCTACGTCGCCAACAGAAATGAAAACAAAATAACAAAATGGAATCTGCTACAAATTTCAGTACCCGGTTATTTATCGACGCGCTTCTCTATAATTGGCTTAATTTAACAACTATTCAAACAGGCCGGATTAATCCACACAAATACACATAAAATTATGCACGTATATTTAATCGTGATAGCATGTTGGTCTAGGTTGTCCGTAAAACAAGTCACATCATATTCACACAGTTGGAATCCCATCACACAGGCGATTCCCAACTTCCACAAAACTGCCAATCCAGTGGAAAATCCATCCAACACTAGAAGGCCGCCAACCCGCTAGGAAATCCATCCAACAACGAGATGCTACAATCACATATCAAATTCCAACCTCAGACTCACTATCTCGTTAAATATGCCATCATAATTCAATATGCAATACTCATATTCAAATCAATCATACAAAACGAAAACACTGATTATAGAGAAGTCCGGTTACTTGATAGCATGATTTTCAGAATTTCAAATCGGATTGAAATGATATATTATAATCCAAGCGACGCAGTCAGAATTCGAATCGGGCATTGATAATTGATATGAAACCTTAACAAAATATTTCTTCCATTTAATTTCTTTCTTTTTCATTTGTTTTTGTTCATCTCTCGGATATCAAAGTGATAAGAGAGAAGTGTCTCGGATATAGAACAGAGAGAGAAGGGATGTCTATCGATTAAGAAACTAATCCGAAACAGTGGATTTAATATAATTATTAAATAAAATTTGTTTTCAGATAAAAACTGTTCCGAAACCGTCTGGCGCCTGTTCAATTTATTTCTTTTCTTCAATGAACGGTTACTAAAATTTTCATACAAGTATTTAACTTTATAAAATATTACAAAAAAAAAACAGAAATAGGTTTCACATACCTAGTTCGGTTGAATCTAATTTAAATAATTTATATATTATATTTATATTCTTACGAAATGTTACCAACAAATGTTATAACTATAAAAAAAAAAAGTTTTGTAACTATAAATAATAATAACTTAAACTTTTCAGGATGTTACATTACTTAGTTGTCACATCCCGAGACAACCCGCCACGTATTTATACATAAGGCGTATACACATCACATACATTATCAATAACCTCCACAAATACCACATTAAATATAACAAACAATAGTCTTGCAACAATATAATCAAAGTGGTTCGACAGTGGTCACGACATACATGATTAGAAATACGGTAACAACCATGCATGTTCAAGTGTACTAATTTAGTGGAAATTAAACAAACAACATAAAATAAACATAAGTGGCTTATAATCATAAACATGGATCCCTCCGCTTGCTTTTACTCACGACCCTATTCTGGTGCCTCTTCCTCATTACCTGGAACCCACATAAAAGTGGAACATGTGAGAGATTCGAACATTCTCTCAGTGTGGGATTCAGTTCCAGTCCCGGATTTCGTAAAATTAACTTAATTTCTCAAAAGCATGAAAGTAAAATAAATAATAAATATTCATGTGTTTCTAATGCTATGTAATCCTACGATCATAAATACTTTCACTTCTTTCATATTTCCGGCAGTCCATTTATCTTGCTATTCCAACAGGAAGTCCAACCAACATTGAAAAGCCGCTAACCCACTGAGAAGTCCAACCAACAATGAGAGGTCGCCAACTCACTGGGAAGTCCAACCAACAGTGACAGGCTGTCTCACTAGACGGGGAGTCCACCCTATGCTAGGTCTTGACCCGTGACGGAATGTCCAACCAACGCCACGTTAACGAGGGGTCCAGTTGAACACCGGACCCAATGTATACATCCCGATATGCGAACATATCTGCCCCTGTTCACTTTTCTTATCCGTTCAAATCACATATATTAACTCAACACAACACAATGAATCCTATAAGTCCGTTGATCAAACAGTTAATTATATTCTAATATTTTCTAGCAAAGTCAAACGGTTGTTCGAATTCAACATGCATAATTGAACTATATAAAAATATATGCGCACAAAACGATAAGTAATAATTTTACAAAGTCCAGAAAACCCGCACCTGATATGTAAGTAATTCCTTGATCGTCTCTTACATCGTTATCATCCTTAAAAGTCGAACCGAAAACATAAGAAAACCTTTAATTGATAATGTTTGAATTCTCTGATTTTGGTTTCCTAAGAAAAACTTAATACTATATGTTATTAATCCTAACTTTTGAATTTTTAATTAGTTTACCATCTGGAAGAATTATCACGAATAATAGTTCGACTACTATAAACCTCGTGTTAGATGTTGTTTTGTTAATAAAAAGAATCTGTCAATTAATTCGGGTTAAAATCTCATGTTGGATATCATCTCTGTTTAGTATTTCAAGAAAGAAACAAAATAATAAATAAGTAAACTATATATCATAATAAAAAATTAAGTAGATAAAATAAAAAAATATAAAAATACGATTATATGTTCACAACTGAATCTGGTTATATACAAATAATAATTTCGATTTTAAAATATCCAAAGAGATTATTAATAAATCAGAAATCTCAGCAATTTATTTTAAACAAAATAGAGAGAGAAGATCAGATCTAGAAATTTCGTTAAAAAAGAAGTTATTAGAAGTCGTTGGATTTGACAGTTAAAATATGTTTGAAAGTAAAGCGAGGACAATATAGACTCAGGTACTAAAACATTTTCTCTAAATATATACCAATAATTTACATAACCACAAGAATTTCCCAGATAAGAAATTATTTTATATAGTTGTAGTGGTATGACCAAGTCCTTAGCCCAATCAATTCAGTTTTGCGATTTTAAAATTCAAAAAATTCATTTGAAATGCTCAATATGACATTCATATTAAAATACCCTTGAAGACCAAATTTTTTTTACTTTTTTTTTATAATTTTTACAATTGTTTAAGAAATTTTTAAAATAATTGTTTTTCAAAATATTTCTAATTATTTTCTATCATGAAAACAGTGAAACTTATATAAGTTGGGTTGCCTGACTCATATATAGTATTTCAGAAAAATAACTTTTGTGAATTTTAGAATCTAATTAATTTTTGATGATTTTTGTAAGGAATAAATTTTGCTTCATCATCATTGGTACTTGTAATCTACGATACTTATAGAAGTAATGCATCCATACATCTCCAAAAGGTTCAATTCAGACAAATTGTGTCCCAAATATCAATTTGGACAATTACCAGAGGTAACATGCATAATATTATGTAGAGCACTTGGAATATCAATTAGGACGATTTCATATTTATGCTCCATTATTATCAAATAGGAAACATTTACAAGTACTTACCGAAAATATTAAAAGAGAGCGATGTGATTTCTGTAAAATAGGAAACATTTACAAATAAAGTTTCTGATATGATCAAATGGGAGTTATATCTAGTTTTGTCCCCGTGAACAACACATATATCAAATCAACATAAAAAATTGTGAATGAAAATTTGTCCCAAAGAAAATTAGCCCAAAAATAAATTAATAATATATAAAGTGGTTTTGTCAAAATAATAATATTTAGGGGAAATTATTTTAGTGAAAAAACAACAGTATAAAAGACAATATTAAAAGAAAGTGGAAGACTTGGTCAAAATAAATAACTTCTTATTTCGGATTTTATATCTTTTCTTGAGTATGTCGAAGTAAAATTACTACTATATGCATCTCAAAATAAAAAATAAAAATTACTCTAACACGGGCCAATAATTTGGGTATATATTACAACAATATTTGACCCTCAAGTGCAATCACACCATATTATAGTTGAATAATGGGTAATAGAGATCTATATATCCTTGCTAGCTATTGCTATTTTGCGAGGTAGTTGTTTCCTTGTAACTTATATATAAACAACGCATAAGGTACATTGATCAAAGAGAAATACAATTACATAATATAATACGAGATAGGACTATGCATAAGAATTTAAAAAAGAAAACTAAGAAACCACAAAATTAGTGGAACGCGCAAATAGAGTTCTTTACATCTAGAAAACTTCTGTGTTTGTTTCCCATTGGGCAGTCTTTATATATTCTTATATAGCGTGCCTTTTTCGTTTTATCAAAGTTATAATTAATTCTTGTTCTTGTTAGCTACGAGTAGAAACACTAAATAGTAAATAAAAACATTCTTGGAATTAGATTCCCGTTGCAAAATAAGGTTTTCGGTGCTAAATAAATAGTAGATTTCTTATTTACGCTCCTTCAATATTGAATAAGAAACATTTGGTTTTTTTTTTAAATACAGCAATGGGATTTCCTTCAATGTTAGGTAAAGGAGGGAAAAGGGAACTTGCACGAGGATAAATTGATGTCTTTGGTCTTTGAATGTTCTGTAATTAAGCAGGTAACGACTTTTGAGTCCAAGTCGTAAAGACAGAGAAGTGGGACAGAAAAATAGTGGCAACTTAGTCTTCTCAAGTCAATAAACCAAAAAAAGTGTTTTTAAAGCGCAAATTTAGTGCTCCAATGGTGTTTGACATTTTTGTCTTTTATATTTAAATTTCAAAAATTCTATCCCAACACTTCAACATGCTCCTCATATAAAAATAATTATTCACGGAAATCAAATTATATATATGTGTGTGTGTGTTAAATCTTTTACTACTTTTTTAATAAGGTATAAAATCAATATTTTATAAATAAACATATTTTGAAAGGAATAACAATCTCTCAAACAAATATTTGCATCATCTATTTAAGATTGTATGGTTAAAAAGAGCTCAGTGCTATGCCAGTTTGGACAATCAACTGGGTATTATGAGCTATGTTTAGTGAAACAATTTATATAGTTTAGCCCTCCTTATAAATATCACATGTTTGCTTGTAATTTAGTGGTTAGAACTTATGTTTTAATTGTGCAGAGCATAGGTTCAATTTCACTTACCACAATTTGTGCCTTTTAATTTTTAGCCATCCTATCAATATTTTCTAGTTCCGCCCCTGCAAGGGATTCACAAAAGTAGTTCCAAGATGTTCTTCTTGGTATTGTAATAAAACTGCTGTTAATAATGATTTTCCCCTATAGTTGACCAGAATATGTTCAACTTTTTTTCCTGTTAGCCAAGGCTTAATATCGCAAATCGTTTTTGTATTGTAGATGTTTTCTTTATGTGTTTTTAATTTGTGGTTTCCGCTCAAAAGTACAGAGATATGAATTCACTGATATGGGCAATTATATGCAAGTATCCAATAGAAGAAGATTTCTTGAGCAATCAAGCATTCAATTAACCAAATGGACTACTACATTGACAGAACATATGTAGATTTGGCTAAATAGGCCAATATCACCTAAACAGTCAAGTTAATAGACTGAACATATATATAAAGAAATGATAATTCGAGATTAACAATCCGTTCCAATTTTCAAGATAACACTCTTCAGAGAAAAATATATTTCATCTCATCAGTAGTAGCTCACAATTTTGGTTACCCAATTAAATCTTATTTAGGCACAGTGGTTCTATCATACAAACAATCCAGCCAAATATATATTACTGTAATTTTATTTTGATATTAGGAATTCAATGATATGTTCAATATATGGACCCTAAGAAAAACATCCAAAATTTAAGAGATAATCATACAAAGAGTTCCTACTTTACATTATGTGCCCTTTGTGGACAAGAAAAAGTACTTCATAGACAACCGCGCACACACCCAAGAAAATACATAGTGATTCATACCCATTTATTGGTACAAATCTCTTGGATATTTTCTTCAATGAAAATGTCGTAAGTAAAACCTATCTATAATGAAATTAAACCACTTTCTTCCGTTCTCCCATGATATCATTGCCCAAATTACAGAGGCAAATCCCACACCTAACCCCAATCCAATAGAAACTGAAAGTCCAATTGTATCAGTAGAAGACTTCAAAGGCAAACCTGTATTGAACTCATGATTTGAAGAAGTTGTTGCACATTGCATCGTTAAAGGAGTACCACACAATCCGGGGTTAGCGAAGTAAGAAGCATTTGAAAAGGTTGAGAACTGACGAGCTTCAGGTATTTCTCCAACTAAATTGTTGTATGAGAGATTTAGTTCAGAAAGAAAAGTTAGAGAGGTGAGTTCTTGAGGGATATGTCCGGAAAGTTGGTTGGAGGAGAGATCCAGTAATTGAAGTTGTCGTATATTAGCAATTTTTCGTGGAATTGGACCAATCAGGGTATTACGTGAAAGGTTAAGCACAATAACTGACTCGAGTTGCCCGATCTCTTCGGGTATTCGCCCCAAAAAATCATTATTTGACAAATCAATGTAGCTGAATATTCCAAGATAGAACAGTAGATCAAAACTTAGCCCTTTGTATGTGACTGAAGCTCCATTAGAAAAGTAACTTACATTCATTTCAGAAAAATATTGGTAACTTGTATTTGATGCAACCATCATTGCCTTCAGATTGACAAAAATATTTTGAGGCAACTTACCACTGAAATGATTTGAAGAGAGGTCAATAACTTTTAGCATGGGAAAAAAATAATCATTTCCTTTTCTTTTGATTTTCACGTCTGAAATTTTTCCATAAAACATATTTGATCGTAAGATAAGAACTCTCAAATTTTCAATATTTCCCAGCCAATAGGGAAATCTGTTCACTATTTGATTGTTTCCCAGGTCTAAGATCTCGAGAGAATTACAATACATCAGTAATTTGGGCAAACTTCCATTTAGAAAATTTCCATTGAGATTTATTGTTTGAAGTCTACATGCTTGACTAATATTTTGTGGCAATGACCCGCTTAATTGGTTACTTTTGAGATTGAGCACTTCCAATTCAGCATATTCTAGAAGCCAAGATGGAATTATACCAGTTAACTTATTATATGATAGATCAAGCAGATGTAGGGATGTAAGATTAGATATGGAAAGGGGAATCTCTCCCGTGATAATATTATATGAGATGTCTAAGTACTGGATATCTGTTTGGTAACTCAAAAAAATAGGGACATCTATTAAATTGCACGATGCCAGCGCTAGATGTTCTAGTTGTGGAAATGAAGCATAGAATGACTCATTGTGGTTTTCGCCTTCTTTAATTGACAACAGGTTGTTTGAGAGACCCAGAAAAAAAAGGTTCTTTTTGTGCTTGATGAATCTGGAAATTGACAACTGTCCTTGAAGACTGTTGTCGTTAAGGTAAATGACTTCCAAAATTGATGATCTATTTGAGTACTCAGGTAGATAACCTGATAATTGGTTATCTGTTAGAAGAAGTTGTTTCAAAGTAGGGTGAGAAAACAAAGACATTGGTATCGTACCTGTCAATCTGTTTGAACTCAAGTCCAATTGTTCCAGTTTTCTAAGGTTTGTTATTGAAAGCGGAATTTCTCCAGAGATATTACAGCTGGAAAGTCTCAATATGGATAAATATTGAAGATTTCCAATTGAGTATGGTAATGGACCAGCCAAATTTGTACCTGAAAGATGTAGAGATTGCAATAAATTTAACTTCATGAATTTTGGCAGTTCACCCGACATTAACATTGAGTTGAATGATAAATCGAGATTTGTTAGGTTTGTAAGGTGGAATATTTCATTAGGCAAATTTCCTCTTATTCCACAATTTTTCACAGTTAACTCCTGAAGAGTTGGGCCTACTTGCAAAACCGCCTTAACCCACTCAGATCCATTGAGTTGAATGTCAACCCAATCCAAGTGAAGAATTTGTAGCTTGGTGAGGTTGCTGAGTAAGATTTTTAGGTCTGTATCATAAAGATTCAAGTTACTGGACAAGTTAAGTGAGATAAGGTTTGTGAGGGTAGAAATGCTAATCGGAACTTGACCAACAAAGCCAGAATAGGCTAAGTCCAGATGGGTTAAATTCGATAGTCGCTCGAACCCGGTTTGTGGAAGGATAAGATTGTCGAAGTGGTTCGAAGCAAGGTTGAGGTACCGAAGAGAGCTGAGATTGAACAAAGCCGGGTTGATTTCCCCCGAGATGTCCATGTCAAAGAGGTTGAGTGCAGTCACCATACCGGTTTTCTCATCGCATGAGATGCCATTCCATATGCAGCAGTCACTACTTGCATTCCATGAATGAAGTTGAGTGGTGTTAAAACCTTGCTTTAGTTGAATCAAGGCATGACGTTGATCAGGAAGGCATTGGGCTTGTGTTAGAGTGGGGTTTTTGGTGGAGAAGGAGAAGAGAACTAGGAATAGGGAAAGAAGTGCAACAAGTGCCATTGCAGGAGAGAAAGAGTAAGCAAGAGTGCAAGACAATTTTAGTGGAAATGTTGAGTATCCATATATATAAGACCATGCATAAGGATTAAAAAAATATAATAGGATGCAGTACTTATATATTACAAACGCGAATTCATCAGTCCTACAAAAGAAAGATACTAGGAAAACACTACTTACATAATGGTCAAGTCTGTGCTATATTAAATACTTTTTATAGTGACTAATTTGTGATATGGACTCAAAGTGCCCTATATTTTCCCTCTGCTTTGAATATTTTAATTACATATCATTATATTAATTTTTGTTTAATTCTCTCTTTGGGTTTCCTCTGTATGTTCTTGTTTAATTCACTGTATTCAGTTTCATTAGTTGAAAAGGAAAGTTAAATAAACCAAAATATCAGTTCTGTCTATATTATACTTGCCATTTAATTTACGCAAAATTATGCTAATGATTTTAATTATGCAAAGTTTAATTCCCTAGCTATTCATTTTAACACATCTGTAAATAGAGATTTCTTTACCTCTAGCAGAATTTTGTTTTATTACCTCATAGAAAAACTTTTCTTTGGAAAGTTGCCTGGCTCTGATTTTTGGATTGACATAGCAAGGAATAATCGAATTATATACTTCTTTATGACGACATTGTTTTCTTTCCTTTATGTTATCTCTGTCTCGTGCTGAGCAAGTTGCACGAAATAAGGCCTCTGATGCTGATAGCGGGCCCTTGCATTGAATCAGCAACAAAGACCTTTTTGCTACTTAGTCAGTGGGAAGATTTAACAGAGTAATTTTGGCTTAATGTAGCGTACAAACCTTATGTAGTGCTGTTTTAACTTTATAGTCTATGTGCTGCATGAAGTGAAAACTATTCTGTTAAAATCATTACCCCATAATGTATATTGGAAAGAAAATATATGAGACAGAATTGAGGATAGATTTGACTAGTCAGCGAAGGGCTGCTATTGGAAAGAATATATGGGGAATGCAAATATATGTGTTTGTTAGTTCACAGAGGAATTTCCCTTTATGGAAGTTTTTTTTTTGTATATTTATTTATTTTAACTATTTATATATTCCTGACAGAAGTTACAAGGGTAGCAAGTCGTTTGTACAGAGCATCACTTAGCAAGTAACACCTCTCTTATTGTGTGATATGATCTTAATTAAGAGGACTAGATTATTTGTTTTCTTTGGTTATTTTGCAATTAACTTAAATGAAATTCATTTTGGTGGAAATTCAATTTGATTCATTTCATTATTTCTTGCTTGCACTACAATATTATGTCTTTCATCAACAATCTCCTTCTGCTATTTAGAATTTAATATGGGGTAAGGAAATGGGGCTTGCGCCAGCTGTTCCGCAAAACATACAAAAAAAAATATAACAAAAGATTTTGGAAAGTAATCTTTGTTTCCTATTGATTTTTTTCCTACAGCTTTTTTATATTTTTTGTACTTGTCAGAAAGAAATTGGGATTCATTTAACAATTTAAAATCAAACAAAAGAAGTAACTCTTCAGGTAATTTATAGCGTAATTTCTACAGTTTCACATGGAATATAATTAAATTAATTTTGGTGGAAATGATTCTATATTTCTGTTTGGTTGGTGCGCTAAGGTAAAACACCTTGATAATTTGGTTTACTATTTATGTACTTTTTTCGTCGAATTTATTAGTTGAAAACGGAAAGTTAAATAAATCAATATAACAATTCTGTGAAGTATAACAATTACACTATTTTATGGCGACACATCTTGACACCTTTACGTTTATCAGTTATTTTTGCGATTTCAACATCCAAATAGTTGATCAGAACTGTTCAACATGATTTCCATATTGAAATGCCTAGAGACCAAATTTTATATATTTTTTTAAATTGTTTACTATTTTTTAGAATTTTTGAAAATCACAGTTTTCCAATAGTCTAAAATTGTCTAAAAACAATAGTTTTGTACTCATCTCAATAAATTGATTATATATATATACATACATATATATTTATATATATAATCTGGTGATGAGTTCAAAATGAACTACTACTTTTAAATATTTTTATACCTTAATTTCAACTAATGTTCATGATTCAAGATCTTACTGTGTAGTATAATTGGGGTGTCGATCCACAATGATAGTGTATTAGATTTTAAACAATTTTTACTAATCTAGGTTATCGGACTTTGAAAGTTGGGTTGGTTGTGACAAATGCAATCAAGGTATTATAATTAGACAAGATTAAACAGCAGATAGAGAGGCTCTAGGGTTAAGGTTTCCTATCCTTAATCATGCAAAGTACATGTTTCAACTTTTGTCTATGCAGTACTGTCACTGTGGTGTGCGGTATAGACTGTTCCTGGGTATCCCGCGTATGGCACTGTTGCTACCTGCATGATAAATTGAGTTTGTTGTTATGCGGATTGAAAGGTTTTTTGACATTTCGATTGGCTTTTTGACTATCAGGACTAAAGTGTTTTAGGTACAAAATTATATTTTTTTTCCTTACCGAAATAGTTAAGTTAAGGAATTACCGGAATAATAGTGGCAGGTTCGAGAATATAATAAACTCCATTTGGAGCTTGTAAAATGTCACCACCAGTGTTAATGGATTTCATGGTTCAATAAAATAATAATCTAAAATTATAAATTAAGTAAAGTAATTATTAACCTGCTGAAAAATATAAATAAAATTGAAAAAAAAAAATAACTTACAGTCTTCTTAGAAGACGAGTGAATGGTTGTTTACCGAGGAGAGAGAAACACAGATTGAAAAATGAGCGATTCTTGGCTTCACGGACCTTCAAAAGACCATGTCCGCAGTTTCAACATGTGGACAAATAACGGGTGGTATGCTGTTTGAAACTGCGGGCTATTATTCAGTCCACTGTTTCAAACAGCGGGAAGTCAAAATTGGTTCACCGTTTGAAACTGTGGACATAGTAAATATCGAATTTTGTACAAAATTGGTTATTTGATTTTTTTTAAGATGATAAAAATAATTTTTTTTAAACTAAACCAATGATGCATTTTAATCGTAATCATATTAATATCAAACTTTCTATGTAACACAATTTTTGTAAATGTGTTTTATCATAATCATAGTATTTATTTTTCAAAGTTTGAGTAAAAATAATAAACCAAATATGTAAACAAAGAGTTTTTTTTAATTCTACGGAGAATTGTGTTTTTTGTTACCCATAGTAAATTTATATGTCGATTTAACTGTTGACTGACTCTGATTTTTAGATTGTCTTAGAAAGAAATTACAAGTAGCAGGAAAGAAGGCCTATATATGATGCTGATAGCGGGCTCTTGCTCAAATTGATATAAAAAAACAAGACCCGAGTCAAAAAAAAGTAGAAATTAAGTTCAACAAGGGACAATTATTGGTGCTCGGGTCCCTCGAATTGAAGTTCTTTGTATTGTACCTGGTCATCATATTGAATTCAGACAATTTTCAATGGTTAATGAAAATCACTTTCTAACTACTAATTTGCAAGATGCTCTGTCAAGCTTCACTCCAACTCAATCAATATATATGGTCTTTTGTCTTTGGTCTTTGAGTTAGGTAAGCATCCAAATTAAGGGAAGGTCCAGTTCAATGACTTTTGAGCTCAGTCGTCAAGTCAGGTAAGTGTGACACAAAAGTTATAAGTGTCGTGCTAGTCTTCTCAGATAAACAGACTAAAAAGTTTGTTCAGAAAGGGCAAATTAAATCAATTACTCAACCTATATAATATGTGAGGAGGGTTACAATGCATCAAAATTCTATGCTCCCATTTGCACCCAATCTTTTATTTTTTTTATCTTAATTTTCAAAGTGTGAATAGTTGATCCGAACCGCTCAACATGATCTTCATAATAAAATAAGAATGGAGACCAAATTTTATACTTTTTAGATTTTTCTTTTTTACTATTTTTAAGATAGGTACAAAATCATTGTTTTAAAGAGATTCTGGACCATCCGATTAAGTGATTTTGTACCTATCTTACAAGATAATAAAAAAATTCTAACAAATATAAAATTTGGTCACCAAGCATATTTTATTATGAAGGTCATATTGATCGGTTCGGATCGACTGTTCGTACTTTGAAATGAAGACAAATAATTGGATGCAAATGGGAGCATAAAATTTTGGATGCTTTGGAACCCTTCTGATAATATACATATATATACATACATATATATATATATATAGAGAGAGAGAGAGAGAGAGAGCGTGGATAAGCTCAAAACATTTGTTCGTAGTTCTCGGAACAAACGATTCGGTATTCTGATTTCCAAAGTCAAAACAGTCAATCTAAACCGTTTGATGTTCAATCTATATTCAATCATCACCAAATTACAATTTTTGGATTTTTCTTTTATTATTTATTTAGCCACTTTGAAAATTATTGATCCAATAATCTAGTCTAGTTTTGCTCAATCTAAAGATATATGGATAATTTGTTTTTGTTGTTTCTTTTATAACTTTTGTTAATACTTTGTAACCTATATAACAATTCAAAATTAATAATACGTTGTTAACATTTTCAAATTAAAAAATAAAAATCTTTGTTACTTTTATTTCATAGTATATCATCATAACAGTGCTTCCTTGTTTATATGTAGAGAATTTCGTATTTTACATTTTGGTGTGGTTTTGTAGAGGAATAAAAAATTTATGCCTAGCTCCTTAATTAATAAATCTCTCATTGATGATCCCTAACCATGATTTTGAAGACAATAGTAAAATTAAAGGTTTGACCATGTAATTGTAATCACTTTATTTACATGATTATATCTGACAATCACGTTGTTTTCCGGTCATTTGAATCTTATTTCTAGGCCAAGCAAGAGTTTCCGAAAATTTGAGTGAACTAATTCTCATTATCTTGAAAACTATTTCGGATTTGCACGGAAAACACTTGTGTGATATCACTATAAGAATGGAAGAGTATTATTGTTGAGGGTACCGATAAAAAAAAGTGCTATTTATATTAGTATTATCAATAGGATTATCGATAGGAGTACCCACAATAATACAGTTAGAAAAAAATAATTTTATTTTTACAGAGATAATGACAGATTCTTGTAGTGAAATTATATAGAACTTATATTCTAGTAGTAATAGATCCTTGTTCTGCTAGATTTCATTCTTCTCAGAGTAGTCATTTATCCTTGTTAGGCCTTCGAGAACGGAAGTTTCAAAAGAAGATTTTAATAGGCTTGCATTTCCCTTCGAGTTATAATTTCCTTGAATTGAGCCGTTTGCTTGACTCTCGAGGCCCAGAAGTTAAATTCCTCTTCTAGTTTTGAGTAACGTTAGGGTCTTATAAAGAGGTGATTAATTTCCTTTTCTGCTACGTTAAGGGTGTGCTGATCCGTTGCATGCTTTTGGTTTTTGTTGCACCACGGACTCTTCCACGCCCCAAAAACCATTTATAATCTATTATTCCTCGGAAGTGCTCATCAAGCCGCGGGGGATTGATACCGTTTTACCCCAACACTGCAGCAGAAAAGCCCATCTGGGACCGGCCAAATCGGTCCCAGATGGGTAAAGCGCCGGTCTCAGGTGCCAAAATCAGTCCCAGAAGACCAAATTTGGTCGCATATGTCTCGGTCGCAGTTGCTCTGTCGCTGATGACCCCCGTGATGATGGCACCGGTCGCAGATGATGATGTCACCAGTCCCAGAAGATACTTTAGCGACCGATTAAAATCCGTCCCTGATACCATATGAGGACCTGATGTCACCGGTCCCTGATACCAATGTCACCGGTCCCTGATACCAATGTCGAGATGGTATCTACTTCATCATTTTTTATATTGGCTGTGGTCTCCTCAACTGATGAGGACTTGCTTGAGCACATAGTAACAAGACTCGCGATATATTTGCGTTTTATTTGTGTTTTATTTGCTTTTTTGACTTTTCTGAAACGAACTCCGAATAAAACGCAAGAAAACGTATAATATGTTTTATACGCGAATAACACACGTATAAAACGTGAGTCACGAATTATTCGGGATAAAACTGTGAAAAAAAAGCTGATGTAATATAATAATTGGTCGGCTCGTGAGGCACTGAGTGAATTGATTTCAAAATAAAGAGACAATGAGTCCATTGATTTCAAAGGAGTTGGATCCGCTCCAATTAGAGGAGCACCTGTCATTTTGAATCATTTTTTTTTTTGCTTCTTTATTGTACTGAATTATTCTCGAATTATACTCAAATTATATCCGAATCACAAACTTTTAATCTTGCCGAACCGAACCCGAACTATTGATTTGTAACTATGCTTGAGCACCAAATACCATTGCAACTTGACCCCCTGCACTGGTCTGCTGGCCGGGAGATGGATTCATTTTGCATCGTTGACCTCGAGATATCGTCGCCTAGCTTTTTTCCCATCCAGATTCCAGAGGAATCTCTGTAGTTCCTTGTAATGCTCTGATTTCTGCGCCCCTTGCGTACTTTTGCTAGCCTTTTGTTTTGCTCGGATTTCTACACTCAAATAGTTTGTTTCCTTCCAAAAATACAGACATGAAACAATTTCTTAGAGACGGTAAAAATGGAATGTTTATACACGGATTCGCTACCGTATATGAACGCATAAAGTGTTAGACGAAATGATAATTTTGTTAAAGAAAAATAACGGCCCAAAACCTTCATCCTTAAATTTCAATTTTTTTTTCTGAATAGGCTCCACATAAATGATTACAGTAATATCATGGCAATGGAGAACGTGAAGTAGATGCATGCCGACAACATAGAGGAAGCAAGCACAACCTCCTGAACTGGCAGTAATTAGGTCCACCTACCAGGCTACCATATTGGATCCGGATACTAATTTTTTGGTGGAAAATACCAGCTCTTCAATTATGCATGACGGAGAAGGGTCGGCAAAGGAGTAACGGTGGTTGTTCCTAGGTGCGGGTTCAGATAGTTGATTTTTATTTCAAAATTTATTTTAAAAATTAAAATTTATTTACATGCCAATATCTTTTTACCTCTTCTTTTCACATAGATAATTAAACCATAATTAGTTTCATTCACCAAATTGAAGAGATATTTGAATAAAGAATGGACATTTGCATGATAAATCATACAAAAATTTCATTTCAAATGGAGACTGATAAAATTCCTCTTAATATCAAATTTCAACTACAAGTCAATTCATGCATCACAGAATAAAAGAAACATCATAAACAATTCAATGAACCCAATTTCAAGTTTTACAAGCCATAGCCCCACATGGAAGTTCAAAAATCACATAAAATATAGTTGATAATAGATAAAACCAATCACTTCCAGTCTCCTCTGTGATCTCCACCTCATTCTCCAAGAAATGCCTTTAAACCTTCAATCCAATCCAAGAGAGGGATGAGAATAGGTCCAGAAAATAACTAATCTTAAAGATACCTTCTCTGCAGCCGCCAATCTCCTCATATGTTTGAATTCAATAATATGGGGAGAAATTATGGAGAGATCTGGTAAGATATCCTACATGAAAATGCTAGTTTCTGCAAATATGATAGGATTCTCTGCCTATTGGGACCCGCAATGAGGTTGATTGTGGGCCACAACCATCAATAAAATTGCGCCCTAGAATCTGGCGCAAATCTTGTCTCGAGTCAGCGAACAAAAATGGTGGAGAGAATTCTACAAAAGTATGTCTAAGTACATAGTTCATTGCGGGCCACAATGAGGGTGATTGTGGTGAATGAAGCCTGCTGGAATTTTCGGCTTGATTCTTGTTTTTATTCAGGAATTTCTTCTAGCGCAAAAAAGCACTACAATGTACAAAGTGCCTTGTATTTGTCTTGTTTTCTTTTTGAAATGTGTTCGTCACTAGCACTGAAGAATAGTGTCAAAAAAAATTCTGCCCAACAATTAATGATATCCAGTAGAGATTAGATTAGTGGTCAAACACCATTATAGAATAGGAAAAATAAACATGATCATAAGGAAGAGGATCTATAAACTAGGTCAAAATTATAAACGATTTATTAAATTGGATTATATATCTTCTGGACTCTCGTGATGTGAAACTACTACTAAATTAATCTGAAAACAAAACATCTCATGAACACATTTTTGTGGGCCGAAAATTTGGGATACTATTTGTGTGTTTAATATGTTATTAATCTTCAACACTCCTCTCAAGTTGGGATACTATTTGTCTTGTTGTATATATAAGATATGCTGAAAATAAAAAGGCTATAAATAAGAATTTCTCAAGAGTTCCCTTTCCTTTGTGGATGTCTTAATAAGATGCCAAGATGTAATAATTAATCAAACGCCACTATTTTTTTCATACATTGAATAAACAATATATATCAGAAGGAAGAGGAAGACTTAGTCAAAATAAACGAATTATTAAATTGGATTATATATCTCCTGAACTCTCGTGATGTGAAACTACTACTAAATTAATCTGCATCACATGAACACATTTTTGTGGGCCAAAAATTTGGGTAGAAACTATGAGTGGTATTAGAACAATATTGGGCCCAGAAGTGCAATTAGACCATATTTGGACCAAGGCTTTGCACTTTCTAATAGGATAATTGGCTCATTATAAGTATCATACAGCATCTATATATCCTTGCAATTTGGTATAAACAACGCAGAAAGATCTGCAAGAAATAATTTCATCTTTAATAAATAATAATCTTTTCGGATTGATATATAGGCTCAACCGCCCAAATATGTATTTGGATTTGGACAAGAGACCACTTTTCTTATTTCCTTCTAGTATAGTTTTTGATCCTTCGGTATATATAATTGAATATTTTCTTTAACATTTGAACAAGCATCAAATTAAATTAGAAATTCAAAATAAAAATATATAATTGAAATGCTTAGTAATCAGTATTATGAAATAATAAAGTGATAAAGAATTCTCGCAAATATCAATGACCCCTTACTTGTGGCATTAGAATTCAGGCTATACTGCAGTATCCACTTTAGCTTATACATTGCAACAACAAACACCAAAAGGGCTACCAAAGGCTCTTTCAACAGAAGTTTTGTACATGAACTACTGTATACGAGTTTTCTTATGAAAGTTGAAGATAATAGATAAGTTATCTTAATTATAGTTGTAAGAACCAAGATTACAGAAGCTATTTGATTTCTCCAGATCAGAACAAATATGTACCAAGGATAGAATTAGTTTCTCAAAACTACTAAGACATGCATTCACTGATATGGGCAATTATTTCCAATTATCCAACAAAAGTTTAATTGAGCAATCAAGCATTCAATTTACCAAATAGAGTGCTACATTGACAGAAGATTTGTAGATTTTGGCTCAAACAATGTAAGTTATGGATGGAATATATATATACAGAAATGATAATTCAATATTAACAATCCATTTCAATTTTTTCAGATAGCTCTCGTCAGATAAAAATAAATTTCATCTCATTAGTAGTAGCTGTCAATTTCCTAAACGCAATTGAATCTTACTTAGGCACAGTTGCTCTGTTTTACACCGATCCAGCCAAATATTGCTGTAATTTTATTTCGATATTAGAAATTCTAGATCGTAATACTCAAATTTTTATTTCAATGTTATGTTCAATATATGATACCATTAGACTGTTGGAAGAAATTGAGATAACAGAAAAAAACTCACAATAATTTCATATTACTCAACTTAGACAAATTACACATACAAGAGACATGGTATAAATACTAGAAAACTAATCCTAATTTAGCATCCACTACCCTAAAATTATGGTGCTATAATTAGCTTACAGCTACACCCACTAACTCCATTACAGGGACTTACCAAAAATAGAAAAACGTGTTTACACATACAGTTATAACATAAGACAAATTTAGCGCCTCTGACGCGGGCCGTGTCACTTGCTACGCGGGCCGTGTCACTATCTATACGGGCCGTGTTACTAGCCATGCGGGCCGTGTGGGGACACCTGATGACTTGGATTACTTTCAACACTCCCCCTTAATCCAAAGTCATCTACATCCATCATTCTTCGACACCAAACAAACTTCTCTCTTGCAAGAGCCTTGGTCATGATATCAGCAACTTGTTCATTCGTATTCACATACTCCAATTTGATTTCGTTTTGCTCAACCAACTCTCTAATGAAGTGATGCTTTGTTTCAATATGCTTAGTACGACTATGAAACACCGGATTTTTGCTCATTGCTATTGTTGACTGGTTGTCGCATAGTATCTTTGTTGCTCCTGTTTGCTTGTGGTTTAACTCTTCTAAAATGCGTCTGAGCCAAACACCTTGACATGCCGCTGATGTCACAGCATTGTACTCCGCTTCTGCTGTGGAAAGTGCAACAGTTGATTGCTTCTTCGAATTCCAGCAAATTGCATTGTCACCATAGAAGAACACTTGCCCGGATGTGCTTCTTCTATCGTCCAGGCTCCCTGCCCAATCACTATCACTATATCCAATTAAGCTTGGATTCTCCACAGATTTGTACCACAGGCCATGGCTCGTTGTGCCTGCAATATACCTTAATATCCTTTTTGCTGCTCCCATGTGTTGTTTGGTTGGTGTTTGCATGAACCTCGAGATGACTCCAACTGAGTGTGAGATATCGGGACGTGTATGTGTCAGGTACATCAAGCCTCCAATCAAACATCGGAATTGAGTCGCCTCAATGTGTTCGGTGCCATCCTCTGTTGTGAGCTTTTCGTTGATATTCGATGGTGTTTGCACGGGATTGCATCCTTTCATTCCAAACTTCTCAACTAGATCTTTTGCATACTTTCTTTGAGAAATGAACATGTTACCTTCTTCTTGCTCAATCTCTAGCCCTAGAAAGTAGTGCATCTCACCCAGATCCGTCATCTTGAACATATTCATCATCTGTTCTTTAAATGCTTGAACCATCCCTTGATCTGTGCCGAAGTAGATCATATCATCTACATACAAACTCACGACCAGCAGACCTATGTCCCGTTTGATGTAGAGATTTGGCTCGTTCTTGCTTCTCACGAACCCCAAGGTTTGAAAGCATGCATCTACCTTGCTGTACCACGCCCGTGGAGCTTGCTTCAAGCCGTATAGTGCCTTGTAGAGCCTATACACCCAATTTTCTTTGCCTTTGATTTTGAATCCTTCTGGTTGTTCGACATACACCTCTTCCATTAGTTCTCCATTCAAGAATGCGGACTTGACATCGAGTTGAAAGGCGGTTGCTTCAATTGGACAGCTAGTGCTAACACGAGTCGAACGGTTTCAAACCTCGCAACAGGGGAGAATGTCTCATTGTAGTCAATTCCTTGCCTTTGTGCATAACCCTTCACAACTAATCTCGCCTTGTATTTGAGCACCTTACCATCAGGACCGAGCTTGGTCTTGTAGACCCATTTGACTCCAATTTCCTTGTGATCCTTTGGCAGCTCTACTAACTCCCACGTGTTGTTCTCTTCAATTGCCCGTATTTCTTCTTTCATAGCTGTAACCCATTCTTTCTTGCCTGCGGCTTCTTCAAAGCATTCGGGATCTTTCACCATCAGCACTTGTGTTGACGAGTATAGTTCTTGCAGGGTTTTGGTCTTTTGCTGTGACTGTGGGTTGATTCTTCTTGTATAAACTCGCAGTGGTGTTGATGAATCCTCGATTTTGCAAGTGCAGCCTTCAAATTTGATCGCATATCCGCTCTCCATCATTTGGCCGATGCTCAGGAGGTTTTGTGCAAGTTGTGGGATGAAGTATACATTGTGTAGATACCTTGTGTTGCTTGCGGTTTTGACAGCCACCTTGCCGATTCCTTCAACTTGAATTTGTTTGTCGTTGCCAAGTCTTACAGGCTTCTTGTATGACTCGTCCAATTCTTCGAAGAGATACTTGTAACCGGTCATGTGATTAGAGCACCCACTGTCTAGGAACCAAACTTGGCTTGCTTCTGTATCCTGTACGGTCCGTGTGCTTTGGACACGGGCCGTGTCAGGCATGGTACGGGCCGTGTCAAGAATGGTACGGACCGTGTCAGAAGTTTTCGTCATGAAGAGCCTGGTTTCAGTGTCTTCTTTGTTGCCTTTCTCCTCTGCAACGTTGGCTTGCTCTTCCTCACGTTTCTTCTTGTAACAATCAGCCTGCACATGGCCGAATTTGTGACAATAATAGCATTCAACACCTTGTTTGTCTTGTCCGTCTTCCCTCTTCTTCTTGTAGCAATCTGCCTTGACATGACCCAACTTGTGGCAATAGTAGCACTCGATATCCTTCTTTGTTGCTTGTTGTTGACGGTTGTCTCCACTGCTCGTGCCTCTTCCACGACCTCTACCGCCGCGACCTCCTCCTCTACTTGAATTGCCTTTGGTGAGGAATGCCTTAGAGTCATCCTTCTCTTCGGATCCGAGAAGACGAACTTCATGGGCTTGCAGCGAACCCATCAACTCGTCGAAAGAGTATGTGGACAGATCCTTGGACTCTTCGATTGCTTGCCACGACATGGTCGAATTTTGTTGTAAGGCTGCGAAGCACCTTCATAACTACAATCTTTTCTGCAAGATCCTCGCCGCAACTCTTGATTTGGTTGACGGTGGATGTGACTCTTGTGAGAAACGCTTGAACAGATTCGCCTTGATTCATGTTCAACGTCTCGAACTCTCTTCTCAATCCTTGTAGCCTTATCTCGAGAACTTTCGTATTTCCTCGGAAGGCGGTTTGCAAGGTTGTCCATGCCTCCTTTGCCGATGTCGCTGCTGCGATCTTTGTGAACACCGTGTCAGCAACGGCTTGTTGAATGAAAAACAGCGCCTTCGCATCGTGCTTTTTCTTGTTGGCGGGTGTGGGATCGGGGCCGGTGCTCCCTTCTCTACCAATTCCCATAGGCCTTGCGACTTGAGCAAAGTTCGAATCTTGATGCTCCAGAACTCATAGTTGTCTCCCTTGAACAGCGGAATCGAGGGATTCGAGACATTCATGTTCTCTGCCATGGTCGGATCTACCTTGATCTCTCACCTTTGGCTCTGATACCACTTTTGTTGGAAGAAATTGAGATAACAGAAAAAAACTCACAATAATTTCATATTACTCAACTTAGACAAATTACACATACAAGAGACATGGTATAAATACTAGAAAACTAATCCTAATTTAGCATCCACTACCCTAAAATTATGGTGCTATAATTAGCTTACAGTACACCCACTAACTCCATTACAGGGACTTACCAAAAATAGAAAAACGTGTTTACACATACAGTTATAACATAAGACAAATTTAGCGCCTCTTGACGCGGGCCGTGTCACTTGCTACGCGGGCCGTGTCACTATCTATACGGGCCGTGTTACTAGCCATGCGGGCCGTGTGGGGACACCTGATGACTTGGATTACTTTCAACATAGACAAAATCCAAACATTGTGTCCTTTGTGCATAAAAAAAGTATTTCATAGACAACCGCGCACATACTCATGAAAATACATAGTGATTGATTCCCATTTATCAGTTCAATCCTCTTAGGTATTTTTATCAATGAAAATATTGAAAGTAAAACCTATCTATAATAAAATTAAACCACTTTCTTCCAATCTCCCATGATATCGTAGCCCAAATTACAGAGGCAAATCCCACACCTAACCCCAATCCAATAGAAACAGAGAGCCCAATTATATTAGTTGAAGACTTCGAAGGCAAACCTGTATTAAATGCACGATTTGAAGAAATTGTTGCACATAGCATCGTTAAAGGACTACCACACAATCCGGAGTTACCCAAGTAAGAAGCATTCGAAAAGGTTGAGAATTGACGGGCTTCGGGTATTTCTCCAACTAAATTGTTGTATGAAAGATTTAGTGCAGAAAGGAAAGTGAGAGAGGTGAGTTCCTGAGGGATGTGTCCGTATAGCTCGTTGGAAGAGAGATCTAGTATTTGAAGTTGTTGTAAATTAGCAAATTCTTGTGGAACTGGACTAGTAAGGGCATTATGTGATAGGTTAAGCACATCAAGTGACTTCAGTTGTCCAATCTCTTCCGGTATTTCACCCAAAAATTCATTATTTGATAGATCAATGTAACAAAATAGGGCAATTGAGTATTTCAGATCAAAACTCAACCCTTTGTATGTGACTGAAGCTACATACGGAATGGAACTTACATTCAACACAAAATAATAATTAGGAGAGCTTGTATGTGATACACCCATCATAGCTTTAGATTCACAAAAATATATTTCGGCAATGTACCACTGAAATGATTTGTGGAAAGGTCAAGAACTTTTAGCATCGGAAAAAAGGAAACATTTTCTTTTGTTTTGATTTCCATGTCTGAAATATTTCCATAAAACATATTCGATCTTAAGACAAGAACTCTCAATTTTTCTAGATTTCCCAACCAATAGGGAAATCTGTCCATTATCTGATTGTTTCCTAGGTCTATGGTTTCGAGGGAATTACAATATATCAGTAATTTGGGCAAACTTCCATTTATTAAATTTCCGTTTAGATTTATTGCTTGAAGTCCACATGCTTGATTAATATTCCGTGGCAATAGCCCGCTTAATTTGTTACTTTTCAGGTTAAGCACATCCAATTCAGCATTTTCTAAAAGGAAAGGTGGTATTGTACCAGTTAAATTATTATATGAAAGATCGAGCACTTGTAGAGATATCATATTAGAAATGGAAAAGGGAATCTCTCCTGTGAGACTATTATTTGAGAGGTCTATTGAGTAAATATTTGTTTGGTAATTAAGAAAAGATGGAAACTTTGTTAAATTGCAAGATGCTAGATGTAGAACCCTTAGTTGGGGAAATGAAGCATAGAATGACTCGTTATGGTTTTTTTCTTCCACGATTGATAATTTGTTGTTTGACAGATGCAAATATTGAAGATTCTTATTGTACTTGATGAATATGGAAATTGACAACTTTCCTTGAAGATTGTTGTCTTCAAGGTAGATATCTTCCAAAATTGATGATCTATTTGAGAAATTAGGTAGATATCCTGACAATCGGTTATCTGATAGAGCAAGGACTTGCAAAGAAGGTTGAGAAAACAAAGACATGGGTATCGTACCTATCAATCTATTTGACCGTATATATAATCTTTGGAGTCTTGTAAGGTTTGTTATTGGTGGAACATCTCCATAGAAGCTACAATAGGTCAGGTCCAATTCCGATAAGTATTGAAGATTTCCAATTGAATCTGGTATTGGACCAGTGAAATTTGTATTGAAAAGAGACAGAGCTTGCAAAAAGCTTTGCTTTGTGAAATCTGGCAATTGACCTGACAACATGTTGTCTGATAAATATAGTACTGTTAGGTTTGTAAGGTGAAATATTTCATTTGGCAAATTTCCTCTTAGTCCACATTCTTGCATGGATAGCTGCAGAAGGGTTGGGCCCACAAGGAAAACTGCCTTGACCAACTCAGATCCGTTGAGTGAAATGTCAACCCCATCCAAGTTAAGAACTCGGAGCTTGGTAAGGTTTCCGAGTAAGGTCTTGAGGCCTGTGTCATAAAGATACAAGGGATTGGGATTTTTAAAGTTTGACAAGTTAAGTGAGATAAGGTTTGTGAGGGCAGAAAAGCCGATGGGAACTTGACCGGTAAAGTCAGAATATGCTAAGTTGAGATGGGTTAAATTACCAAGTCGCTCAAAGTTGGTTTGTGGAAGGGTAATATTAGAGTAGTAGTTGTAAGAAAGGTCGAGGTACTGAAGAGAGCTGAGGTTGAACAAAGCCGGGTTGATTTCACCCAAGAGGGATCTGTTGAAAAGGTCGACTGTAGTCACCATACCAGTTTGCTCATCACATGCGACGCCATCCCATATGCAACAGTCAGTACTTGTATTCCATGAATGGAGTTCAGTGGTTCTGAAACCTTCCTTGAGTCGAATCAAGGCATGGCGTTGGTCAGGAAGGCAGTCGGCTTGTGCTAGAGTGGTGGTTTTGATGGAGGAGGAGAAGAGAACAAGTGATAGAGAAAGGAGTGCAACAAGTGTCATTGCTGGAGAGAATAAATAGAAAGCTTACTAATTTTGAGTGGTTCTTGATTTAAAAAAGTTATGAGTGATGCTCCATATATATAAGACGAAGAATAAGAATTTAAAAAAATATAAGAAATAAAAAAAGACCATGAATAAGAATTAAAAAACATATGGAAGTGCAAAATTAATTAAACAAAATGACGACTTGACTTAAACTGAAAAAATAAGAGGATATTGTAAGAGTATAAAATATTGTCTTTGGTGATTGAAAAGTGGGTTGTCTCAACTCACAAATCGCAAAATTAATGGAACATTGTTATAAGTTAGCCCGATTGTGTAATTTTTTCATTCATCATAATTACAAAAAATAAAAGAACTTCTGTCGGACCCTTTTGCACACTCCCTTGGTAGATTAGGATGTCAGTTCATAGAAGTTTTTCTGATTAACAAACAGAGATGTCTGTCTTAAATAATCCAATGTCAAAATAATCGGCCAATCTATATTTCATTTCATTCTTTCTGACTTTGCTCTCTAGTATAAAAGGTGGGGTGATCAGGAATATTTATTAAAAGAAAATAATAAATGGTTTGAAAGTAATATTTTTTTCCCCTTAATTGTTGAGAAATAAATTGACATTGTTCATATGAAGAGGAGCTTGCCCAGTCTGCTCCATCACTAAAATAAATTGAACAAAATTTAGTATAAAGAACATAAGGTGATTGGATACAACATTTATGTTGATAAAAATTGAATAAATCACTTCTACAAAGAAAATTACTAAGCCGTTACAGTCAAGTCTATGCTGTCTTAAATACTTTTACAATGACTATTCAGTTAGATTATATTGAATATTTAAGAACATCTTGAATATTCAATATAATTATAATTAGAGTGATGCTTCGGTGCATACAAGGACCTATTTGTAAAATAAACATATTTTTATTTTCAAAGTTCAAACAGTCGATCTGAACCGTTCATCTTGTTCTCCATATTAATATGTGCTCAGAGACCAAATTTTACATTTTTCTGAATTTTTTTACTATTTATTAAGATGGGTACAAAATTCAATGGTCTGAATTTGATATTTTTTGTACCCATCTTAATAAATAGTAAAAAAATTCAGAAAAATATAAAATTTGGTATCCCAGCACATATTAATATGAAGAACAAGATGAACGGTTCGGATCGACTGTTTGAACTTTGAAAATAAAAATATGTTTATTTTACAAATAGGTCCTTGTATGCACCAAAGAATTTGCCTTATAATTATATTGAATATTTTGGAAATATTTTTATATTTATTTTTGTATGGTGTTGTTTAGTAAAACATCTTGCTAATTTTGTATGCTATACTTTTCTCATCGCCATTATCAGTTGAAAATGAAAGTTAAATAAACCAAAATACCAGTTATGTCTGTATTATACAAAAATTATTTAAATAAGTTCCATAATAATCATATTATCAATTTTAACAAATTAAGCTTAGAATATCTAATCAGTTAGATTTAAGGAAAAACAAAACAAATCTGTAAATAGTAATTTATTTACCCATAGCAAAATCCTGTTTTTGTACCCATATAAATTTTTCTTTTCAATTACAAATTGACAGACTCTAATTTTGTGAATTAGCAGTCAAATCAAATACTTCTTAATGACAACATAAATTTCTTTACTTTATCTTTTCTTTGTTTCTTGCTAAACAAGTAGCAAGAAAGAAAAGATAAACAATGAAATAAACAATATAGAAGTTTTTACCATTTGGTTGGTCTGATGATTTAATTGTTTTTATCAAAAATATCAGAATCTTTTCTGAAGAACATTCTCAACAACAAATTTTCTTTAATGAAGCAAACACATAAACTTGCAAAGTTATTTTTTTTAAAGAAATACAACTGATGATTTTTGTTCTATTTTCACTTAAATGCATGCATCAGAGTGTCATAATTTCAATTTATTTTAATGAAGTAGAACATATTAAAAAATATGTGCTCATAAGCAAAATAAATATCTATATATATATTTTTTAATATGTTCTACTTCATTAAAATAAATTTAAATTATGACACTCAGATGCATGCATTTAAGTGGAAATATATATATATACCAAAAAAAATGTGTATGGAAGAATAATTGAATATAAAGTAACTGGCCTACAATTAAGCTATACATGTGAAAGAGAAATGAAAAGGAATGTAATAAATAACTGATGTGGAGTGATTGCAATTGGAAAGAAAAAAATTATGGACAGAATTCACGAAAGACTTGTACTAATCTGTGTGTGCAATTAAACGGAAGACTTCTCCAGTCAAGTATAGCGTATTGATTGATTCATTATAGAAAAGTGAGCAACTCTATATTAATTTCTTTATTTATTTTTATCTATTCATAACAAAAGTAATTAATATAAAGTACCAATTTGTGTGTATAAGAGCGTCATTTAGCCTCCATAGGCAAATGCCCTAGATACTGTAATGCAAAATTTCATACAAATATAAGATTATAAAATTCATAATTAAGGTTGCGTATGAAAAATCCTTGGTAATGCAAATCAGAATATCTAATAAAAACAACTTTTTTTTTCTAAGTAACAGAAAATAAATTCCATAGTAACACGATTTGACGAGTCTTCTTTTTGAACATTTTTGTTGTACATTGCATTATTTATTACATAGATTACACCAAATTCACAATTGGTGGTAGCATCAACCGAAGTCTACTGGTTATATATATATTATTTCCAATAGTTTTAATTTATTTATTAAGTTAGACTTCCAGTTCCTCTTTTATTTCTCTATAAGTGAGAAATATTTTCTTACTAACCACTAGGAAATTTATGTTTTTATTACTCATGATAGAGAAATATTTTCTTTCAAGTTACCAGGTGACTGACCCTCAATTGGGATTTTCAATTGTAATAGTTTTCCACTAGTATTTCCATGAAAAATATTAAAGGTATTTTAATTTGTGCGATGGCTCTTGATGTTTTCTGATTGTAGTACTTCTATGTAAGTTCTCTGGCCTTTGAATGTTTGGTAAGCATGGAAAATAGAACGTGCGTGCACGACTTTTGAACCCAGTAGTCATGTCAGGGAATTCTAATTATAGTGTTGTTTATCAAATATAAAAGAATCACATTTTGGGAATGTTGTATTTTTGTTGTTTTTTTATTTAATTTTTGGTTATATTTAGTTTGTTATCTTTATCTGAAATTCGTTGTTCACATTAAATCAAAGAAACTAAATGTGATTTCCTATGTCTAAATATTTAGTTCTTGTTGTGGTTTTGTAGAGGGAAAAAAGTGGATGCCGGCTATTTTTTTGCTCCTTGACCAACGTCCTCATTTATTGTTCAAGGATTTGAAGGAAATAAAAAATATACATATTTTTTCATGTATTTCTTTGCTTAATTATAATCACTTTATTGCAGGCATGGAAAATGTATTACTTGTTATTTTTTAATACAACAGTCCGACATAATCAATATTTTTTTAAAAGTTTTGAAGAAGAAATATGATACATAAGAGACACATGTTGATAACAATATGTTTGAAAATATTTTTACTTTTTATAGAATGAATTCATTGATATTTATTTGTCACTTGTTAAAATATTGAGAAACATATATATAATATTATAATTAGATACATTTTTTGGCAAATTTTACAGTAATATAATAAACAAGAAATTCTTACATAATATATATTTTTAATTTTTGCCATATATATAATTGAATCATAACTAGTTTCACACACAACATTAGAAAATATTTAAAAAAAAATTACATAAATTTTGGATGGTAAATCAAACTAATCTCTTCTTTTGTGAAATTGTGCCAAATTTAAACAAATCCTTTAATTTGCAAAACACAATAGAATAGTTAAACAAATTAATATCAAAATTATCTAAACTGAATTAATTTTAAGTACTGAGATTTTAAAAATAAATTATTCAAGTCTGATTTTTCTATATTTTAATATAACGAGAAAGGTATTTTAGAAATTGTTAATAAAATTGCAAAAATTATTTATATATTTTAAATGAAACAATAATATCTAATCTCTCATTAGTGGAGCGCTGACGTCGAGCATATCAAAAGTTGAGTCGTCTCAAGTCAAAAAGCTTAAAATTAATGGACGCGCAGGACTTTGACAGTTTGTTTTATTTTATTCTTTTTAACGCTATAAATATTTATCTTTGATATGCATCTAACTTTGCTATTTAATTAGTATATAATGTGGGGTTGAGCTGTACCAATAAACAAAAAATAAATAAAATGTTTGTGAAAGTAAATTTTTTTCCTAATGATTTTTTTCCCTATTTTTTGCATATAAACCATCTAAATTAATTGTAAAATTTATAATTTTTTCATATAGAAGTATCACTCTTAAGTTAGATCGGTTTTAACCGTTTGGATTCGTTATTTGAAGCCAATCTAATAATGTTTTAGAGGTAAATTCAGAAAAAGGCCTGTGTTGTTAGTTTGCATTGGTGATTTTCAGTTTCTTAATTTGTAACGTTGTGGTAAAACAACTTGGTGGTGCTTTATTGGGTGTTGTTAGTCGCAGTGGTATGGCCAAGTCTTTGGCCCTATTAATTTAGTTTGAGATTTTAAAATTAAAAAAGTTCATGTGAAATGCTCAAAAGTCCTTGGCCCTAACTATTCAGTTAGATTAAGAAAAAAATAATAAAGCAAATTTGTAAATAAAGATTTCTTTACCTCTGTAAATATTTCCAACTTTGATTAGTCTATTAAAAGCTCTTCTACATTTAATAATTTCCACGGAAAAATTAGAAGGTTTTCAAAAAAAAAAAATGGAGACAAGAATGTGAAGCATGATCGGAGCACAAAATAATAGTACATTATAACCCAACTCATAATAATATTTGTAAATGAGTTTCATAATAATCATACTATATATTTTATCAAAGCTTACAAAACCTATTCAGTCAGATAAAAAAAATAAACCAACTATGTACATAGATATATTTATTTAACTTTGATGAGAATTATATTTTTGTTCCCCATAGAAAATTTATGTTTCGATTTACCAGTTGACTGACTCTGATTTTTAGATTGACTTAGAAAGAAACAAATAGCAAGAAAAAAGGCCCTGATAACGGGCCCTTGCTTTGAACGAGCAACAAACAACTGCAAGTGCGTGTTTGCTCAAAGTCCAAAAGTTACAATTAATTCTCCTCCTTAGCTGTACAATTCTTCACTTATTATACAAGTTGATACAAAAAAGAAGACTCGAGTCAAAAAGTAGAATTATTAGCTGTCAAAGAATAGAATTAAACAATTCTTCACTTATTATACAACTGTAGAATGAAACTCAAAAATTAAACGCGTTTTTGTTTTTTTTTTTGGTGCTTGGGTCTTTGCATAGGATGACTTGACTTCATGCACCCAACGTTTTATTTATTTATTTTTATTAGTGTCAAAGAGTAGAAAATGATCAATTAATTATTTTTAAGCATGAACATTTCGTGAATTAGATTCAAGCATGCATGTTGCACCTTTTCTATTAACTTTTGAGTTCATGAAAAAATTTCAGGAAAACTTTTGATTTCATGTAAATTTTACATACTTATTTTGATAAACATTAGAGGTCAAACTTTTATATCCACTGTTTTAATATCCACAACCACAAGAGATCTCAAATATGGATTTTGAATCAGCAGTCTCCCACACATAATATATACTAGCTTTGCCACTAGCACTAGACCAAATTAAACAGCTTCTTTTTAAATTTTATTAACTTTGATTAGTCTATTGAAAGCTTTGCGACTTTTAATAATTTCCAGGGCAAAATTAGGAGGTTTTCCATGTTCTTGTGGTTTTCAAGTAAGTAATAAATAATATATTTTTTATTATTTTTGTTTCCTTATTAGAAATAGTATTACGGTCACTGAATTGTCAATCTCAACATTGCTTTCTCAAACCAAACAAATAAATAATGAAAATATATTTAATTCTTATTTACTTTATAAATTGGTTTTGTACAAATTTTGATGCAATATTAACATCATTTCGTGTTCCAACAAATGTTATTCCATATATATAGACCATTATAAAATTTATAATGTTAACTTTATTAATAGACATTTCTTTACCTCTGGCATAATTCTAACTTTATTGACCAAATATTTTTTTTTTGGAGTGGCTAGTTGATTGACAAATAGTGATTTATTTAGATTTGACTTAGAAATGAATAGTCAAATCAAATACTTCTTAATGACCACATAATTTTTGTGTGTGTTATCTTTGTCTCATATAGAAGTAGCAAGAAAGAAGGCATATAATGGATAAAAAATATAATTATATATAATGTTTTATATTAGATACATGATGTATGTAATATATACATATTATTATTTTTAGAATTTTTTAAAATCACTGTTTTCAGAATTTTTTATTCTTTTATCATATTAAAAAATGATTTTAAAAATATTAAAAATACAGTAAAAAAATTCAATTTTTTTTATTAAATATATTCTCTAGGTGCATTTGATATGGAGATCATTTTAAGCAGTTTGGATCGATTGTTTGAATTTTGAAAACAAAAATAAATATGCGAAATTCATGAGATAAATGTACCCTACTCGTGTTTTAATATTAATGTTTTAATGATTAGATTCTATATTAAAATCCTTTTAATGTAGAAAATATTTCTGACGTAATTACCTTTAAATAAATAAATATAGTTTGTGAATAATTTTATATGAATGTAATGAAATATATAAAAATATTATATGAATCAATTCGGACCGGAACTCAAACATTGGAATGTCACAAATAGTATCATTTTGAGAGTTTAAAAAAGAGAATGTAATTTGTTCTGCGTACCGATAAAACATCAGTGCAACTTCAAGTTTTGTAATACAAACATTATTTCCAATGGATGCTCTATAGTAATCTAGATTGTCACAATTATGAAAAATGTGCTATGTAAATCGTTCAATTTATTTAAAAAACTAATTACACTCTTAATGCAGATTGTCTATTAGTGTTGCTTTAGAAATTTCCTTTTTAAAACATGGAAATAATGGTCCAAATAAAAGATTCTCTTACCTCGTTGCTACCTTAAGCCAAAACCCTGCTGTTAAAATCCTTACCCCAAAAAAGTGTCATGATTTATTGATTATTTGGACGTACCATAGGCTACAAAAAAAAGTTGTATTTGCCATAATAAAAAAGTAGATGTTGTTCCATGGAATTTTTTCATCGGAAAATAAAAACAACCGATTCTTAATTTCCATACAATCTTAATATTAATTACCAAATTTAGAAAAAAATTTAGAAAAAATTAAAAAAAACATGAAAAATATTACTTTTGCCCAATTTGATATGATTTATGTTTGGCCAAATTCCATTAAATATGAACCGTTACAAAATAAAGATATAACTCGGAAACATAATTTTGTTGAATTGTAGAATAAGTGGTTATTGATTAACATCATGCAGAGTTAAAACTTAGTAGATCAAATAGGCACATAACTATTGGGTATAGAACAGTGATAAATCTTGTTGACTAAATTTGAGTAAAACAATATTAAACTGTGAAGGATAGCTGCTCTGTTCAGTGAAATTAAATTGAAGTTCTTAATATGAAGAATGCAGAGGTAAGAGGATAATTGATTTCGTTGTTTTGTGTCAGTTATTTTTTCTTGTTTAAAAAATATATTTATTGCTCTTTCTTTTGACATTTTTTCTTCTTTAGAAAAAGTCAAGTATAAATACACCTACTTGAATTGCAATCAACAAAATTAAGCATGGCGATTCAGCTATAAATTTATATTTATTTTCATTTGTTCTCTTCAAGTAGAACAGTAAAAGTTAAAATAAATATGCTCATAGGTGAAAACTGTTATGAATATATGTGGATGCAATTTATTTTGTAACTTCCAATATTAATCCTCATTCACTTCTCCACTATCCCACTACTATTGGAATTTATGTCTACTACTATTTGAAATTAATTCTCTTATTTATTATTGTCATAGCTTTTCATGTATAATTTGTACCCTATAAATAGAGACATTGTAATCTTATATTGTACACATGAGAATTATATAAATAAAGAGATTGTCATCTTTTACTTTCTCTCTTCTTATTTATATTTGTTTATCTTTATTTTATAACAAAAACAATAATATTCCAAAAAAAAAATAGTGCATTGAAGAATATTATAATATATAGAATTGAAGGGTCCACAATTTATTGTGAAAGTGAAATGACAGAGAATATAATAATCACCATATAAGAAAGAAGAGATGAGAACTAATGGAGAGACTTGACTAATCAGTGCCATGGAATAATTCAATTAACTGATGTTGAAAGATGTTGAAATGTGAACGTAAGTTCCACGTAAGTGATTATTCATTTCTTATTTCCATTTTGAAGGTGCCATATTATTCTCCATCCCAGATGGAAACACCCACCACTTCATTTCCATCAAAAGTGCAGCACTAGTCTCACCTTTTGGCAATGTTTTCTATACGGTAAGAATTTTGGGGATATGATTGATTGATTTTCCATCACATCCGATTATGGACCAGAGCAGCACTACTCTCTCCTTTTTCACGTTGACACCAGGTCTGCGGCTTCTCTCTGTTTCTCTCTTTAAGGGCCTGTTCGGCTGTTACGGGATTACACGGGATGGGATTTGACGGAGATGAGAATCCACTTTTGAAAAAGTGGGAACCCACAAATAGGGGTACGTATAGGAATAATTATGAAAATTTTGTTAAAATGAGTGTTCGGTTGTACTGTGGGATTAATCGTGGGAAACCTTGAATTATTTGAAAACACATGTATATCTATTTAAAAATTATTATCTATTTAATTAGTCCGATTGTGTTGTAAATTTAATATTTGAATGGGTTGTTAATTTTTTGCTGTAAATTATAACATTAGGTAAATTTTATAATATATAAAAAATATTTTAGATTTATAAATAATATTTATAATTTTAAAGGTTCAAAATACTAAAATTCAAACTTAAAAAAACAACAGATAAATGTAATATTTATAAATTTAAAGGTTCAAGTTACAAAAATTCAAACTTAAAAAATTGATCAATATAATATTTATAACTTTAAGGTTCATGTTAAAAAAATTTCAAACTACAAAAAATCAGAGGCCAACGTGGTATGCTTGTAGGCCTCATTCTTTATCATGTGAATGGAAGAAAAAAATAAAGTAAATAAAATCATAAAAGAAAAAGGGACGAGTGCAGTCCGGATTGCAGAGCATAATTAGTCCCACAAGGGAAATTTAAAGCTGTTGGAGTTCTTTATATATAGCTCGTAGACGGAGTTGTTGTTCCTTTTATTTCGGTGTGGGCTTAATTCAAATTTAACTATATAAATATAGAGGAGAGGGAGTGATAAGTTGCGGTGGGAAAAAAAAAATTGATCTGAGTTCACGTACATTATCTCAAAATTTTACACTGTCTTGGAAATTAAATGGGAACAGCAATGGGTACACGTGGGGAAAAAACAGAACATCCGAATAGGTCTAGGAAAAAAAGTGGGAATTGAAATGAAATTCTATCTATTCCCACCAAAACCTTAACAGCCGAACAGGCCCTAATAGTCTTGCAGAGCACCATTTTGTGGTGACATAGCATGCCTAAATTTGGGGGCATAAAAATGAGAATTTTGTGACTAGTTGAAAATCAAAACTTCCTTTCATAATTCAGATACTCCTACGGTGATCTGATTTGAGTATTATTGGTTTTTTTCTGTTTTTTTATTCTCATGGCATGTTTATATAGTTCTTTTTTGGATGATATGTTTGTAGTAGGTAGTAAGAAGTGATGATGTATGCTTTATATTTCTAGTTTGTTCTTAAAGGGTCTGGTACCAGAGGTTTAATTGGTACCGTTTCCTATGACAGTGTAGTTTTTTTTTTAAAGAAAATCGGTGGATTATCCACTTTTATCAAAAATATGTAGTTTAGCCTAATCTAACTACGAACATCTCTATTTAAATTGAAGGTTGTAGTTAAATAAGGGAACAAACTGAAATAACTAACACCTACCAAAATATTCCAAAAATAACAATGATAAAAAAACCAACGCCTCAAACAACGCCTAACAATTTAGAAGATCTCTGCAGCTACTTCAAAAATAATTATGATATATATATATCAACTCAATATTTGTCCAGCCCAACTCTCTGATTCTCGCCTACCATGTGGCAAGCAATAAAATATAAATGATGACGGCCATTGAAGAAGCGTTACAGGAATTATATAGGAAGTCTTTTAAATGGCTATTATAGATTTTTATTATGATACAAGCTTTTATTATTAAATAGCGTTGACAACATTAATAGTACAAATCTATATTGAGATATATATAAATAGGTCATATAACATTAATAGTACAAATCTAAATAAAAAAAAGTGTTTGACATATATATAGGATTCAACAATCTTTAAAAAATATTTACACCAGGCATTCATTCTACACCATTAAAAAAGAAAAAATTAATTGTATGCCATGGAAGATACCTCAATTTCCAATGGCAAGAGCAGCGACAACAAAGATCTGCAAGACAGACCAAATCTCTCGCTTAGCGCTAGACTGTCTCATGATGGTTATGCAATTAACCTCCCCTAAGGATGCATGTCGATGTGCAGCTGTATGCATCACATTCCAATCGGTGGCTAATTCAGACTATGTATGGGAAAGTTTCCTTCCTGCCGATCTATCATCAACCCTTGACTGTTCAGATATTGATGTCCAACAGCTACCTGTCTTCAAGAAGGAGCTTTACCTCCACCTCTGCCGCAATTGGATTCTTCTGGATGGCGGCACGAAGGTGATCTTATTTTTTTATTTTTTATGTATTAATAATCGAACATAATATTCAAACTGAACTTCCATGAGAAGAAACAATATGTGAATAATAACTGTGAGCAATTTACATGTTATACATGCTGTCACACCCCGACAACGGGGCCGACAACCCGCCGTGCAGTCAGTGCAAGACGATTTTATTTTCATGCACAATCTTATAAATATATAATTTATAATACATGCATTACCAATGACATAGACAAGAGCCACAATACCTATAAAACTAAGTTTGTGGCATGTCCCGCAGTCTTCTAGTTTCACAACTCGTTTTTGTCTCTTGCGCTTTGTACCTGGAACCCACAAAGTGGAAAGGTATGAGAGATTGAAAAATCTCTCAGAGCGGTATTTAGTTCCAGTCGAGTTATCCTCTGATCCGACCAACTGAAACCAAAACAACACCGAGCACCAAACTATAGACAACAATAATAATATAAGGATCAAAGAATCGAAGCTATATACTATAATCAGTTAAGCAACATAAACCAAGTTCACTTTGACAAGTGCTCAGATTTCGCGAAAGAAAATCAGCAACCCTCAAGTATGATAAAAATCTAAGATTCTAGTAAATTAGCTTCAACTATAATCAATCAACAAAAATAATAGATTACTTTATGGAATACTCAAGTACGATAATAAAAATCAGCAATCCTGAGAAACTATCTATAAGACTATAACAATCAACCATAAAAGTAAGATCACAATGTATGAAATGCTCATGTGCAATAGACTCAAAAGTTCAACCCAATTTACTTATGCAACCCTATTGTTTAACCATGCTTCATTCTAAATTTAGAAAGTCTCAAATACGCACAATTGTTCAAACATGACATTTCTCCAACCTTCATTATTTCTAAGTCATGCTCTATAATATATGCAGCAATACAAATCTGGTCATGCGCTACCCGAATATATGGCGCCTACAGAACTTCAGTGCACACCAGTGAAGTTCTGCGCTTACCCCGAATATATGGCGCCTATAGAACTATAGTGGTGTGCACTGAAGTTCTGCACTTACCTCGAATATATGGCGCCTACAGAATTTCAACCTACACAATTAAAATTCTGTGCTTACCCCGAATATATGGCGCCTCCAGAACTTCATCCCACACGAATGAAGTTCTGCGCATACCCCGAATATATGGTGCCTACAAAATTTCAACCCACATGACTGAAATTCTGCGTGTACCCCGAATATATGGCGCCTACAGAACTTAATCCCACATGAATGAAGTCCCGCGCATACCCCGAATATATGGTGCCTACATGACCATCATATTTCCAAGTCCAAAATTCAATCAAGTACACACATAACTTCTAATTCAAAATGCTCAAAAATCAATTGAAAATTCAATTAACACAAGGTTCTAAATTCATGTCATGCATTTATAAGAAATACTTATGCATCCATATCATGCTAACGATTCATTTAAATCAAACTCAGGTGTTTAGTGGGATTGCTTTGTATCATGTCATGCACTAGCTTATGGAAAATATGATCATGTAAACATTTCAAGTATTCATAGCATGCAATTTCAAAACTATAATAAGTACCTAAATATAATCTGATAAACGAACATGAGGCCAACCATCAATAATAATGAAAATAACAATCAAGGAACCAAATTATTTTTCAAATAGTGTTAAACCAAATAATTAAAATCATGACATACTCTAGTCTCAAGAATTTATATGAGAACCATCAAATACCGGACTATAGTTGTATCTATAGAGTGTCACCATACCAACTCAGTTTGATTAACAAATAAATGAGTCTGTTATTAAAACATATCCTAATTCTAGTGCAATCCATTTATATTTGGTCAATACCCATGTGCTATGTTAATTATGTATGCCTTGCAAACATGAAAAGTTACCCAATCATTGATCGATCAATACATGCTCTATAACAATCAAGCAACCCAATTCAACAATTATAAGCAAGCAATCAGCAATCAAGCAAACTAAATCAATAATTATAATCTAGCAATCAACAATTAATAAAATTAGTTGGAAGGAGCTAAGAATAACTCGAAATCCGCACCTTAGCAATGTCGAGACGTTGTGGCCAGTGTGTCACTACGTACAGTGAGGATGCATCATACAACACATTTTAATCTAATCTTGTAGAGCTTGTTCCTATTCCAAGTTAACATCATTGGTTGGGTCATTCAACAATGTCTTCGTAACCCGCAGAACTTGTGAAATTCCTCTGTATGACAAAAATTGCTCCATTAATAGTTATGAATCCATTATATCGACGAGTCTACAGGTGTAGCGATTACCTCTGTCTCTTCTTCGTCTCATCGTTTTTCCTCAGCAATAAAAGAAGATCGTTACTTGTTCTACCTCTTTCTCTCATAAATTTTCAGTCCGTTCTTCCTTTCCCAATTTTTCTGTTCTATTTCCGTTAATTACAATGATAATATGAATTTAGCTAGAGAGGTGCGAGAAAGAAAGAAAAAAAAATATATAAAAAAGTTGGAGATGTATAGAGAGTGACACGTGGAGATTATATAAAGTTAGGTGAATTGTTAATTGTTGAATAGAAACATGGTGGCTGCCATGTGTCCCATGTGTATTTTTAGAACATAAAAGAATTTATATTATATGTTGCTCTCAATTAAATATTTAGTGAATTTGTACTCAAGCCCCTTGCATTTCTAAAAATAAACTTGTCTTGTAAAATATTATGTTATATATAGTTAATATCAAAATGCCAAAGCTAAAGTAAGATTTTTCTGATTTCAATACTACAAAATTCATTAACTATATTTGTCAATAAATTTACAATTACATTTTTTTTATTTAATTATTCTTATGTATTTATATTGGATAAAATTTATATTTTCAAAATACAAAGGTTTGTAAATATACTTCAAATCCATATTGCTATTTTTGAAAGCATGATACTTCAATATCAGATAAAACTAAATGCACTTCACTTCAAGTTAGATAATTTTCCATGTATTCAAAAACTAGGCTGTTACACATGCCATATTTAATTTTAATTTTCATATGATGTTTGTTTAATTTGTTTTTGAATGTTTGGCGGGAAAAAAGAGTTTAAGATTGTATTTGTTGATCAGCAGAGCAAAGATAATACTGCTGCATAAACAACATCCATCAATAAGGGATTCCATAGAGACTCCAATTGATATCAATAATTGGGATTGAGATTGTAGGTTTCACAAAGTTGTTAAGACATGCTTCAAGTTGTTTCCTTTCTACTTCCGGCTCCCCTTTAAGTAATTATTGTTTCGTCTTTCTCTTGTAGGCTGCTGTGAAATGGAACCATTCAAGCTCGGTACCGGCCATTGTTCAGCAATCAGAATAAAAAGCACCATTGACAAACCAACCGGTTGACCTCATATGTAGAAGAAGCGATATCCGACACGAGCAGTAAGTCAAATGCTATATTAGATACAAAAGATATTTATCAAGGCCAGTTTTGTTGCTTTTGCTTGTCGTCAATTGGGAGAGGAGAGGAGAGATGAGATAAGAGAAACTAAGTAGAGAGAGAGACGGGGGACTTGGTCTACAGAATTTTAAATCGAGTTAAAATTGCCACTTTTCATTATTATTTATTTTAATTTTGTAGTGATTTTTATAGAAATAGATATATTAATAATATGACTGAGTGTACATGGGGGAATAACTAATTGAGTAAAGATTTTGTTCCGCTTAGAGTAGTCCCCTGATTGTCCTCCCGATTAACTGCAAATTTTATCGACTAACTACTTGTTCCGGGTTAACTGTCATTAACTACCTCTTAACTACTTAAAATCACGTCTTTTATTTCCTTCATATTTTTCAAATTTAAATCTTTTCCTTCCTTCCTTCGTGATTTCCTTTCTTCTCTGTCAGGTTAGATTATGGCGATTATTCCAATGTGTTTGATTTGATATCGAATACTTATATTGCAGCTCTATTTTAAACTAACTCTTGATGTTACAAATTGTAGGAAATTATAAGCAGGGACCGTCTTCTTATTGCGTACCGGTTTTTAATGGAGGACAGGAATGAATTGAAGTACAGTGAGTAGACAGTTCTATTGTTTTGCTGTATCAGATTGAATTGAGATTTTATTCATTTTACATTGGTATTGTTGAACTGAGATTTTTATTCATTTTCCATTGGTATTGTGATTGTTAACTATGAATACTTTGATGGAAATATATTAATACTTTGATTGAACTGAGATTTTTCTAGTTGAATATTATAAGGTTGAATATTTTATTTTAGAACAATTAATACTTTTATGTGGACCAAGTTGGGCGAACTTAATACTGGAGTTGAAGAGGATCGAGCTCAACGTTTCTTCATTTATGATAGATACTCTATATCTCTGAGAAATAATCTAATTTTCAATGGCATTTAAGTCAGGCCTGTATGCTAAATCATGGACTCAATTAGGGAAATAATCTATAGTAACATAAGTATTATTCACCTGAAAAAATTATTTTGTAATAGGTCATTTATGGAACTAAATTTTTTAGTGAATTATTTATCTCCATTTATGGAAGCAATTGATTTCTCATAATAATATAAAAATACTCATTATTTGAATCTAAGTTACCATATCTACTTACAATATTCATTAAAAAAATATATATAGTAAAGGGACTTCTGACTATTTTTTCTCTATTTTGTGACCGTAAAAGTCAATTAACAAGTAACAACAGACTTTTAAAGAAAATATAAAATCAATGAAGGAATCGGCTTGACTCGGTGACTCGGACCAAAAAAGACTAACTCGGCTGAGTCAAACACTGTTCAACTGAGTTTTTTTTTTTTTAAAATCACATGAATGCGAGACTCGATAGAAACTCGGATCAGAACCGACCGATACCGAGTTGACTAGGCCAAGTCAACTCGGACTCGGCCGAGTTTCCAAACCTTGCTAGCAACTATGGATGTTATGCAATTATAAATTGAATAATAGAAATCACACACAGCTCTAAAAAACCGTGTACAAAAAGTAATATGCATGGTTTGTATTATAAAACCGTGTATGGTATTCACTAACCATAACCCTAATTATTAGACATTCAGCGCCTTTGTTTCAAGATGTATAGTTGTTGTTTTGTAGTAGTAATGGGCCGGAATTCAAGGTTTTATTATGTATCTACAATAACAGGTGCTGTTAATTTGCTAATGACATTACACAATCCAATTTCCTTGGAAGTTAACAGATTTGACTTCACTAAGGTGCTGGATGGTGCTCCTGCCAGTGAATTCATACCTCTTGCTATGCTTATTAGATACTGTGGCTTTGTTGGATGTAATAATCATGGGATATTCTTATCTACTCCTTGGTTTAGGCACTTTGGTTCGTGCCGCTTTGCTGCTTTTGCTATCCGAACACATATGTGGTTTATTGCTATTACCTTTTTGTGGTTGATGATGATGGGGAGGTCGCTAAGACCAATAGATAATCAGGGTTTTATGGGGTAGTTCTCTTTTTTTGCTTTTTTTCTTTTAATTTGGTTCCGTTTTGTAAGACTCTTTTATTAATGGATGGGCAATTATGCCTTTTTAAAAAAAAAAAAAAAAAAAAAAACTATTTCAATTGGGTTTTATTAAGGTCCTTTCTGTAAACCGCAATGAAAATGTTTGGTTATGGCCCAACTAATAATAATTAGATGTTAGTCCATTTATCTAGGCTCTTGTTGGGATACTGGACAATAAACCCAATTCACAGCCCACAAATAATACCACTGTAAAGAATGACAGATAAATTTCGGCATTTTGGAAAGACCGGATACTAACAAAAGTCTGCCTTGTTTCCAAAACATCTTTTGCATTCCGCTTCTATTGCCTATTTTAGATAGTGATCATAAAAAGAAAATTTGGCCGAGTCACACCGGAATCGGACGAGTCGGACCGGAATCAGATTAGACCAAGCCAATTTTTGACCGATCGAGTTACCCTGTGATCAATAAGGGGCATCTCTCTCTTTTTTTTATTTTTTTGCTTTTCTCATAAGTGAGGTTTATTCTTGCAATGTGACAAAAGGGTTTCATTTTTCCTCTTTTTCTTTTTTTAGGTTTGTGATTCGATGTTCCTTGGTAGTGTATTCGTCTATCATCAGAGTAAAATTTTGTTGTCCTTCGTTTTCCTTTCGTTCTTGTGCTATACAAAATATAAATTCCAATATATTTATTTTCTAAAACATATACATGTTCCACCAATAAACACCACACAAACAGAGCGACAATCTTTTATTTTGTCACAGTACACTAAAGAAATAACACAAGAAACAATTAACTGATTTGCAAGAAAATAATCAAATACAATAGTTACAGGCTTAATTAATCTACCTCACCTCGGTACTCCAGTGCTGATTTCGAGCACCGCACTATATTGGGTACTGTTAAAACCAGATGCAACTAACATAGAGGGAAATGTTGTTTCACTGAGGCTCTCCATTTCTTCCTGACCAATTTTCCAGCCAGGTGAACAGTTATATAACGCCACTAACTTCTTTAATTCCTCCACAACTAGCTTCATTGTCGGCCTATCTTCTCCCTTTGGGTTCAGACAATGCAGAGCGATCTCACAAATTCCTTCAAGAACCACCATAACATTCTCATCATTAGTTACTAGTTCCATATCCAATATCTCATGATGCTCATTTTTGCTCGCTTTCCAAAGAAAAGATGTCGCCAATGGCAGCTTCTCCCCATTTTCGTCTATATAAACTGCCTCCTTCCTTGTCAGGAGCTCCAACATTACTACCCCAAAGCTGCAGACATCACTTTTCTTTGTTATTCTGTGTGTCAATATACACTCAGGATCAAGATATCCATGTGAAAAATGGACAAGCTCGACAATTTCATTTACGGGCACAACACTTGAAGCACCAAAATCAGAGACCTTTGCAGTGTAGTCAGCATCTAGTAGTATATTAGAAGACTTAACATCACCATGAATGATAGAACGAGAAATATAAGCGTGCAGATGATCTAGAGCCACTGCCGAATCCAGAGCAATCCTTAGCCGAGTATCAAGTGAAATTAAACTCCTCTTTCTATGTAGCAACTCCAAAAGTGTCCCATTGGCGACAAACTCAGAGACCAACATTGGAATTTTAACCTCAAAACAACAACCCAATAATCTAACTATATTCTTGTGGTTTATTTGTGCAAGAAGAATGATTTCATTTAGAAATTCTTTTCTTTGTGCTTCTTGAACTTCTTTTGCTTTCTTTATGGCTACAACCTGATTATTTTCTAATAATCCCTTGTACACATTCCCTTGGCCTCCCATGCCTAATACATAATCATCACTATAATTATGCGTTGCATTTTCTATTTCCTTTTCACTGAACACGCGAAGGTGGTTTTTCATCACATGGTAGTATGTGTTATACTCTTTTTTTTCCTTCATGTGCCTTTTATGTTGTTGATACCAAACCAGAAGGAAATATACGCCCAGTAATATAGCAATACCAAGTATACAAGCTGCATTTATGCATGAAAAATAGGAATATATTACTTGGCTGATTAAAATATGTTGCTAGGAGAATAAATTAAACAACATAAAAAAAGCTTAAAAAGGATAAAATAATCAGATAAGACAATTGAAATGCTATTCCGCGGTGTAAAGATGCCAACAGGACTGGTGGTTAACAAGGCACAGGAAGAGGGTGGCCTATGGGCTAGGTTGTGTAATAGAGGTGCATTTCAGAAAAAAAAATTGCTGTGACACGTAATTGATTATACTAATGTAATAGGCTAGTTGTTGTAAACACATCTATTAATATAACATTGGTAGCCACTACCAATTTTTCAAAAAAGAAAAAAAAAAAAAAAAAGACAATTGAAATGCCATTGGTTCCAGCAACAGCTGGTTGGTTATCATCTCCCACGAAACCTTATGAATTAATAGGGTTGAGTGTAATACTTCATTACTATTATATATTATTATTGGAATAATATCACTGTTGTTATTATTATTATTGTTATTAATATAATAATTAGGTTCGCCATTGTTAATTGTTTTCCTTTTATAATTTTCAGTATCATACATGGGAATTTAATACTGTACAACTACCATACAGTCACGAAAACCTATAGATATCATTTCACTATCAAATACTTGTGATTCATAGAACAACCACTGCACCAAAAAACAGAACTTAACTGAAATAGTTAAAAAAAAAATTGAAAAAACCAAATGATTTATCTTTGTATAATGTGAGAGGTCGCGGGTTTGAATCTCAAATAGGAGATCCCTAGTGGATATTATGATTCCTTGACAATGGATTCCCTTAACAATCCTAACAACGCTATCTCAAATCTTGTAACAAAACATATAGAAAAATAATATGGATAAGTTGTTTTCCTAAATTAGCTGTCTTAATTTCATACAATTAAAAATATCTGACATCCTTAAATGAATTCCCACCCTTTTATACAATTCTAAAAGATCTTTCTTTCTTAATTTTTTAAGCCAAAAAGAATACTTACACGTAGCCACACGAGCAAAATAGGGAAATTTCTCTGTACAACGTTCTTTTCTTCCGTCACCTTTTATGCCGTTTGGGCAGATGCATTCCTAGCTTCCTTCTTTGTTAATGCATGTGCCGTCCTTGCACGCATCCTTAAATTCACATTCGTTGATATCTGTCCAATCACAAAATTAAAGATTAGCATTATGCACCCGCGAAAACAAACTAACACTGGCGTATTTTATAAAATAATATGCTGATGTATAGTCTGCAGAGACCACTTATGGCTTATCATTTACCATAGCTGGTTGGTTTATCTTGCTGACAAGTTCTTATCTTATACAAGGCAGGTTACTTGCCAGAAGCTGATGGATTCATCACAATTATGATTATTTCCCATGGATTATATATTTCTGGTCATCCACAATAATTTTGTGCACATTTAAACCTCAATTTATTTTACCTATTTTATTATAAACTCTTAAAACACAAACCTAACAAAACAAAAAAGAAAAACAAAATTAATTTCTGTTCATTACCTGTACATCCATCATGGAGGTAGGGATTGCCCTCATATCCTGACAAGCATTTGCAGATGTATCCGTTACCGTTGACCGTGTTGTTGCATCCACTGTGTTTGCTAAGACAGGCAGGTTTAGTGCTGGATTCAACATTGCCAAGGCATGTGCCAGTTTCTGGAATAGCCCAGTCAAGTACAACTGGCACATATTTCTTATTTGTTTTGTAGAATCCAAACCCCTTTAGATCCTCGACAGAGAATTTGTACCAGTCTTCCTGCACCAGCATTGCATAATTGCATGGATTGAACGACCAGGCATTGTTTGGACTGGATCTCCACCGAACTTGATAGTAGTTGAGACCTTGTGGGATGGATGTCTGGCAACAACCCAACCCATTGCAGGAACCACCATCACCAGTTGTGCTGTTCAGGCTATCACAGAAGGAATAACAACCTGACTTGTAATTATGACTGTTCTCTTGGTAAGCAGAAATTAATGCCATGGAATAGCAGCCAATTACAGTGAACTTGTTGCGTCTGTTGGAGAAGAGAAATGGTTTTAATGATTTGATACCAATCGTTGGAGTGGTTTTATTATTCACGTCGTTCGTCTGGTTTTTATAGCAGTCATAGCCGATGTAATTGAGGACTAATGCTTCAGCAGAAGTTATGTTGATATCTAACACCTCGATATTTCGACCCAAGATTAGTTTCGGGGGAGTAGAGTCGTTGCACGTGAGATTAAATCCATCCCGGTAACAGCCAGGAAGGGTGCCGAATGGGTAGGGAATGGTGATATTCCTGCATTTGTTTTGGCAACCTGGAAGTGAAGTGGGAAATTCTGAGGCAGCTACGGTATTTGATAAGATGATCATTAGGTATTTTATCAGTGCTGGATAGAGAAAGAACTGCACATTTATCAGAGGAGAGGCCATAATCTCTTGAGCTCTCACACACAAATAGGGTTGCTAACTGCAGAATAAAAAGAAATGAAGCTCTTTTGTATTCAAGGCCATTTATATGGGTTCTAACCCGTTGACCTTTAAGATAAATTCATTGCATCAAGATATATGCAAATGGTAAAACGATACTGAAATTTGAACAAGTTGCAATTTTTCAATGAATTTAAAAAGAGAGTGTAAATTCGTTAAAGTTCGTGTACCCTTAAATAACTTTAATCATAAAAAAAAATTAAAATCTTACGTATAATAGCGACTGATATTCAAGATTCATTTATATAATTAATTTATTCACATTAATTAATTTATAGAAGCGAACTCATCTCTTGCACATTCGAGGAATTACAACCATGGCTTCATTAAAATAAACCTATAATTTATTATTTTGTACTATAGCTTAATTAAGAGCCATGGAATCAACGTTTTATATTGTGCTTTGTGGCACTTAGTAGTTGGTACCAAGAAACTCCTAGTTGATTTCATAATGAAATAGGTGGGCACCAACGGTTAAATATTTTTGGATTTAAATCAACTTGTACGTACGAAAGTTCAAACTAATGCACGACTTACGTACGAACATATCATATTTTAGCACAACATGTTTTTTTATTGTCAATAATTGTAAGAAATGTCAACTGGAAATTAATGGGTCATGCATGTGCACACCCCTAGCTAAAAGTTTGCATTTGACTAAGCATCCCGAGGGAGCTCTTGATTAGACAATCCTATTTCCGTGGAAGTTAACAGATTTGACTTTACTATTTCAATTGGGTTTAATTAAGGTCCATTCTGTAACCCGATGAGTGGAAATTTGGTTATTGACTAACTAATTATAATAAGTAGATGTTAGTCCATTTATGCAGGCTCTTATTGGGCTATCGGACTATAGACCCAATTCACAGCCAATGCTTAATATCACTGTAGAGAGTCGTAAACATCTATTGACTTGGGCTTCTATTGCCTATTTCTTCTCCTGGAAAAATGGTTATTGACTAACTAATTATAATGACTAGATGTTAGTCCATTTATGCAGGTTCTTATTGAGCTATCGGACTATAGACCCAATTCACAGCCCATGCTTAATATCACTGTAGAGAGTCGTAAACATCTATTGCCTTGGGTTTCTATTGCCTCGGACTAAAGACCAGATACTAACAATAGCCCAATTTCTTTCCTAAACATCTATTGCCTTGGGCTTCTATTGCCTATTTCTTCTCCTGGAAATAAATTTACTAGTTCCAACACATTAATCTTTTGAGAGTTATAATAAGGGGCATCTCTTGTTCTTCTTTTTCTTTTAGCTTAATTTTCAGATAAGTGAGGTATATTCTTTCAATGTGACAAAAGGGTTTCCTTTTTCAATTTTTTGTAGGATTGTGAATTTGAGATATGATGTTCCTTGATATTGCATTCATCTGTCGTCAAAGAAACAATTTGTGTGCAAAAGATTAATAAAATATGAATTAGGTGAAGGAATCAACAGTTGAACACCACACCATATTTAATGAACAAGTGGTGTCATTTTTTAGTGTAATTAATTAGAGGTGAGAGATGAACCAATGTAAACAATAATAAAAGAGAAATGTAAGACCTAACATAAAATCAGATACTTATGTTTATGTCTCAACCCCTTAATAATTATATATTAAACAAAAAAGGAAATATTACTAATTAAGGTCCTCTGAACTAGATCTAAATATTTACGCGCAGTCACATGTAAGTGAATCACAACTCAGAGAGGACCTTCATTATAGTTTCTCGGGGCCGATACATTGCTTCGAGTGGAACGGCTTTTGGAAGAGTGAGACCAGAACCTTCGCTTAAGTCTACGAGTTCATCCCCGGTTCTTTCCCAGTCAAAACATTGAATTAATGTTCCTAATATCAACCCGACTTCTCGCATGGCGAGGCCTTCTCCAGGGCACCTTCTCCTGCCCATCCCGAATGGTATCATCCATTTACCCTCAGCCTTTCCGTTCTCGAATCTCTCTGGCTTAAATTTCGTAGGTTCATCCCATATTTCAGGATCTCTGTGGATATGATACACATTCACTAACACCATCGTTTTGCATGGGATGTTGTAGCCTCCAATAGTGACATCTTCGCGTGATTCATGAGGCACAAGAAGAGGCCCACCGGGGTAAAGTCGGAGTACCTCGCTCAGAATGCAGTGAAAGTAGGGGAGCTGGGCCATATCCGACTCCTCTATCAACCGCTCATTCCCGACGTGCTTGTCAATTTCAGCAGCCGCCTTCTTGAGTACTTCTGGATTGTTCAGTAGATTGGCCATCGCCCATTCCACTGTGTTAGCCGATGTATCTGTCCCAGCGATTAAGATGCTCTAAATTTATAAGGAGAAAAATAATTAAACCCAAAATCTCACTTTCAATTAAATATGTATAGCTACCCTATATAATATTTTTTTTTATTATTTGTACTTGTTTTCAGCTAAGAGATTAACATACCAGGCTGATGTTTTGAATTACAAGGTCACTGTATCCCTCTGGATCTTCTTTTTGCAATTCAAGCAAATGAGCTATCATTGTTTTCTTTGTTTGAGCACTATTTGTACGGTGCTCTTCAATTAGCTTTTCGCTCATCTCTGTGTGTTCCTTTGACAAGTGTGTTTTTTTCTTAATCACTCCATTTAGATCCAACAACCTAAGAACCTGTATGAAGTCTTCGATATTAGATGCCCCGCTCAACGCAAAGTGCTCTTCCACTGCTTCCCTAAACCCTTTCGTCTCCTCCAAATCCTTTATGCTTTCTCCATAGAACCTCCTTCCGGCTATCGTAGTGATCAACACGTTCAGCGACAGTTCAAATAGACTTGTTTTGAGTTCCAGCTTCTTCACCGGGCAGTCTGAGCCCTTCGATCCAATACAAGAAGTCTTCCAAGATTTGAAGAGTTGGCGAGCCATGTCTTGGACTTCTCTGGCCCGAACATCTGACGATTCATGTAAACGCTGAGCGGAGAGGAGCTCAACTGCAGCAATCCTCCTGATACTACGCCAGAAGGGACCATAGTTGGCTCCACCTATTCCAACGATCTCAGCTTTTCCATTGTTGTATTTGCCCGAGGGAAATTGAGGTCTGTTCGCTAAGGCCAAGTTGTTGAAAGTAATCCAAGTCATCAGGTGTCCCCACACGGCCCGCGTAGCTAGGGACACGGCCCGCGTAGCTAGGGACACGGCCCGCGTAGCGAGTGACACGGCCCGCGTCAGAGGCGCTAAATTTGTCTTATGTTATAACTGTCTGTGTAAACACGTTTTTCTATTTTTGGTAAGTCCCTGTAATAGAGTTAGTGGGTGTAGCTGTAAGCTAATTATAGCACCATAATTTTAGGGTAGTGGATGCTAAATTAGGATTAGTTTCTAGTATTTATACCATGTCTCTTGTATGTGTAATTTGTCTAAGTTGAGTAATAAGAAATTATTGTGAGTTTTTTCTGTTATCTCAATTTATTCCCAACAAATTTGGTATCAGAGCCGAAGGTGAGAGATCAAGGTAGATCCGACCGAAGGTGAGAGATCAAGGCAGATCCGACCGAAGGTGAGAGATCAAGGCAGTTCAGAGCCAAAGGTGAGAGATCAAGGCAGATCCGACCATGGCAGAGAACATGAATGTATCGAATCCCTCGATTCCGCTGTTCAAGGGAGACAACTATGAGTTCTGGAGCATCAAGATTCGAACTTTGCTCAAGTCGCAAGGTCTATGGGAATTGGTAGAGAAGGGAGCACCGGCCCCTGATCCCACACCAACAAGAAACAGTGAAGCGCGATGCGAAGGCGCTGTTTTTCATTCAACAAGCCGTTGCTGACACGGTATTTGCGAAGATTGCAGCAGCAGAAACAGCAAATCAAGCCTGGTCTACTCTGAAAACCGTATTTCAGGGAAGTTCCAAGGTGGTAGCTATCAAGTTGCAGGGCTTGAGACAGGAGTTTGAGACGTTGAACATGAATCAAGGAGAATCTGTTCAAGCGTTTCTCACAAGAGTCACATCCATAGTCAACCAAATCCGAAGCTGTGGAGAAGATCTTCCAGAAAAAACGGTTGTGATGAAGGTGTTGTGCAGCCTAACAACCAAGTTTGATCATGTGGTGGCAGCGATCGAAGAATCCAAAGATCTGTCGACCTACACGTTTGATGAATTGATGGGATCACTGCAAGTTCATGAAGTTCGTCTCAACCGATCAGAAGTGAAGGACGACACGAAAGCTTTCTATACCAAGGGCGATTCCTCAAGAAGCCAACAGCAAGGCAGAGGCAGAAGCAAGTCAAGTTACCATCAACCACATTCTAATCAACCAAAGAAAGATGTAGAATGCTACTACTGTCACAAGAAAGGGCATATGCAAGCCGATTGCTACAAGAAACAGAGAGAAGAAGGTCAAGACGTGGAGTGCTATTATTGTCACAAATTCGGCCATGTGCAGGCTGAGTGTTACAAGAAGAAACGTGAGGAAGAGCAAGCCAACGTTGCAGATGAGAAAGGCAACAAAGAAGACACCGAAATCAGGCTCTTCATGACGAAAACTGCTGACACGGCCCGTACCATTCCTGACACGGCCCGTACCATGCCTGACACGGCCCGTGTCCAAAACACACGGACCGTACAAGATACAGAAGCAAGCCAAGTTTGGTTCCTAGACAGTGGGTGCTCTAATCACATGACCGGTTACAAGTATCTCTTCGAAGAGTTGGACGAGTCATACAAGAAGCCTGTGAGACTTGGCGACGACAAACAAATTCAAGTTGAAGGAATCGGCAAGGTGGCTGTCAAAACCGCAAGCAACACAAGGTATCTACACAATGTATACTTCATCCCACAACTTGCACAAAACCTCCTGAGCATCGGCCAAATGATGGAGAGCGGGTATGCGATCAAATTCGAAGGCTGCACTTGCAAAATCGAGGATTCATCAACAAAGCATGTGATGGGTAATGATCGAGCGAGAATTGATGCCATGATGGAGGGCAATATAGTGGAACGTGATTCCATGACTAGAGATGACAAATTGGAGCATAGTGCCCTAAGCAAAGCGACTCGTGATCAACTTGCCGAGGAGAAAAACCATACAAATCCGTCACATACTGAAACCGACTCCGATGCCGATAATTGGTAATGATGGAGGTCATAACACAGTTGACACAGAGAAGAAGGATCTTGAAGAAGATGACTATCAAGATGAAGATGCTAACTAGAGTTGGTCTATGGCAGAAAACAACATACCAGTAGCTGACAGAGAAGATGTAGAACCTGATACGACCCGGATCATCATCCGATACGGCCCGCATGAAGGTGATACGGTCCGTGTGGACTCTGATACGGCCCGTGTACCATTCAATTCAGACAGCAGTAACATCGAGCAGCCTCAATTCGAAACAAATAGTGAGCAGCCTCAGCAAAATGAAGACATACCAACACCACTGCGAGTTTATACAAGAAGAATCAACCCACAGTCACAGCAAAAGACCAAAACCTTGCAAGAATTATACTCATCAACACAAGTGCTGATGGTGGAAGATCCCGAGTGCTTTGAAGAAGCCACAGGCAAGAAAGAATGGGTCACAGCTATGAAAGAAGAAATTCGGGCAAGTGTTTTTGACGATAGAAGGAGCACATCCGAGCAAGTGTTCTTCTATGGTGACAATACAATTTGTTGGAGTTCGAAGAAACAGTCAACAGTTGCACTATCAACCACAGAAGCTGAGTACAATGCAGTAACATCAGCAGCATACCAAGGTGTATGGCTAAGGCGCTTATTGGAAGAGTTAGATTGTGAGCAGAAAGGCGCAACAATACTCTATTGTGATAATCAGTCGACAATTGCAATTGGTAACAACCCGGTGCATCACAACAAAACAAAGCACATAGACACTCGGATCCATTTCATACGAGACCTGATTGAGCAGAAGAAGATAGAATTGCAGTATGTGAACACGAACCAGCAAGTCGCAGATGTGCTGACCAAATCACTTGCAAGAGAGAAGTTTGTTTGGTGTCGAAGAATGATGGATGTAGATGACTTTGGATTAAGGGGGAGTGTTGAAAGTAATCCAAGTCATCAGGTGTCCCCACACGGCCCGCGTAGCTAGGGACACGGCCCGCGTAGCTAGGGACACGGCCCGCGTAGCGAGTGACACGGCCCGCGTCAGAGGCGCTAAATTTGTCTTATGTTATAACTGTCTGTGTAAACACGTTTTTCTATTTTTGGTAAGTCCCTGTAATAGAGTTAGTGGGTGTAGCTGTAAGCTAATTATAGCACCATAATTTTAGGGTAGTGGATGCTAAATTAGGATTAGTTTCTAGTATTTATACCATGTCTCTTGTATGTGTAATTTGTCTAAGTTGAGTAATAAGAAATTATTGTGAGTTTTTTCTGTTATCTCAATTTATTCCCAACACAAGTCATGGGTGGTGAAGCACTCTTCAGCCAATAACCGAGAGGAGATGACGAGAACCGGCCAAGGGCCAAATCGAAGAAAGGTGATGGGACCATATTTTTGTGATATACGGATCAGTGCATGGTGGAGAGGCTTTTTGAAAAGATAGAGGTGGCCGATGAACGGCAGTGCCACAGGACTCGGAGGCAGTTTCCTTTTGTTGGTGGTATAAGAGAGAACAAATTTCACAATCACAAGGAGAGCAATGGAAAGGAGGATGCTTTGTAGAGCAAAGGTTGCCATTGTTAAATTGAGTAGTTGCTTTATTATGATTCTAGGATTTCTGAAAGATTGAATGATGTATTGTGAGGAAATAGGACTGCAAATCTGTGGATTATATTGAGGAATGCAATGATTCATCATGTGAGCCTAGCTTATAAATAGGATTGAATAGGAACCTTATACAAGTGTTGAGTTGAATATTCTATTGTTTGCCTCAGGACTTCCAAACAAAAAAAAGGGACAAATAAAATTCCTTGTGTTTGGTGTGGGAGCTTGATGGTTTTGAAGAATATTGGATCACTAATGTCTGATCAATATTGTTTAATTTTCTCTCAGATTTGTAGAAAAATTAAAATTATAAAGTGCAAATTGTGTGAATCTCACAGTCGAACCCCTAACCATAATCAATATAGTGTCTATTTAAAATTAATATGGGGAATTTGTTTTGAGACTTATATGGTATTAAAATAAACGTCTCAGATCTCATTGTACATATGGTTATGTTTTGCAGTGCATCTGAAAAAATAATCATTTTGTTTCTATTCAAAATATAATAAAATAAATTTGAAAAATCTAAAATTGTCTCAAAATACATTTTAATATGAAAATTATTTTAAGCGGTTGGAATTATTTTTTTAATTTTATAAACAAATATAAAAATATAAAACTTGAATAGATATTAAAGACTTGGGTTTGAACACTACTCTTGTTGAATATTCAGATCGATTTCGTAAGTCACGTCTCGTGAAATATTTGTATTGACTTGTAAAAGTGATTAATTAGTCAACATTGGAGGCGCGTCATGAAATAAACGACAATATTATAACTGTCCCCGCACCTCCATCCCCCCTCTATCTCCGCACTAAAAGACAAAAAAGTCTGCACTAAAAGACAAAAAAATCTAGTTCCACGTAGTATTTAACATCTATATATAATGTATTTACAGTGCATCGAACAAGTATTTAACTATATTCATTGGAGTATTTAACCCACCAAAATTTAATATATCTGTCCCCACAAAAATTTGCTGCAGTATTTAACTTCAATTTTTAGTGTATTAATAGTGCATCGAACAAGTATTTAACTCTATTTATTGGAGTATTTAACCGTTCGCGCACCTCCATCCCCCTCTATCCCAGCACTAAAAGACAAAAAAGTATGCACTAAAAGACAACAAAATCTAGTTCCACGTAGTATTTAACATCTATATGTAATGTATTTACAGTGCATCGAATAAGTATGTAACTCTATTCATTGGAGTATTTAACCCACCAAAATTTAACATATCTGTCCCCACAAAAATTTTCTGCAGTATTTAACTTCAATTTTTAGTGTAATAATAGTGCATCGAACAAGTATTTAACCGTTCGCGTCCAACAGCGACACAAATCTGTCCCCGCATCCCGTACATCAGTATTTAACTTGAAGAATGTTAGTATTTAACATTATGAACGTTAGTATTTATCTTTAAAGTCAAAAGTATTAATCTCTAAAATTATAAATAAGTTGCATAGATTCTATTTAGCAACCTATGTCTTAGTATTTAACTTTATACACATTAGTATTTAATTTTAGGAATGTCAGTATTTAACTTCAGATATTTAATTTCCTGCAGTATTTAACTTCAGTCTTTAGTGTATTTACCGTTCGTCGATCTAGTATTTAACTTTGTTCATTGTAGTATTAACCATTGGCATCAACAGTGAAAAATATTGTCCCCCCATATACCCCCACTAAAAGACAAAAAAAATTAAAGTGAATGTTTGACTTTCCTTTTTTGGAGGTGCGGGGATGAAGGGGAGATGGGAACGGGGGGATACATATAATTATTCAATTAATATAGAGTTTCGTGCACACGACAAATTATTGTCCCCAAAAGATTCTTCAGGCGAGCGCTTCCAATATAGAACAGAACAAATTCTGGGATGGATTTAAACAAAGATTACATAGACTGTAGTCACTACTACAAAATATGGTGATTGTACACGGATAAATCACGAAGAGCTACACGGATTTCCAACAGTGTAGGATATTAGGGTGTAGGAATGTCCCATCTTTTGCAAACGGATATTTATCCTTGTGCAATTATCAACAATCTACACGGATTTCTAATTAAAAGCCGTGTAGAAATCCAACTAGAGCTACACAGTTTTTTAATAGAAAATCCGTGTAGGAATATCAACATTCCTACACGAATATTTAGTTAAAATCTGTGTAGCTCTCCTAAATAGAATATTAAATAAATAAACCGGGTTCAGTAACCTTCCTACACGGATTTTTAAGTAAAAATCCGTGTATAATTGTTTCCTACACGTATTTTTAAATAAAAATCCGTGTAGAAAGGTTGCTGAACCGTTTTTTTATTTTTTATTTTTTAGCTAGCCTCCACTCTTGCTAGCCAATAATATATATTTCAGATTGAATATATAGAGAGCATTTTGTAAAAATAAATACATAACATTTTGCAAAAATAAATAGAGAGCATTTTGTATATACATATAACCTTTTGCAACACATATATATACATAGTTTTTTATACATGCAATCCTTTTGATCCAACATATGACATATACCTCTCAAGATCCTATACAATGTTTGTATAAAAATTATGTCCTCACCACTTAGTAACCATGTGATCAAGTTGGGCTCATGTTGCCAAAACTCATGGCTATGATCTACTCTAGCACGAAATTTCATACATACTAAGTTGTATTAGATCCAACATATCAAAAAAGAGGTTTTTGCATGTGATCCATGACATGATGGCTCTTGGTTAAAGATCTCCAACAATAGTGCATCTCCTATGGAAAAAAAAAAAACAAGGATCAATATTTGTGCATACATACATACATCATAGGGAATAAAAATTCTCAATTAAAATTTATACATAAAATTAATTAAATCTGTATGGCTTTTATACAAACCACTGAAAATTAATTTCGTAAGAAAAAAACTTACTGCATCTTAAATGTATTTACGAAGGGAGGGTGGCGAAGAGGATAGTAACCAACTAAGACGAAGAGGACAGTAACCAACCAAAACCCTACAAAACCAAAAAGATAAATAAAAGAGAAATAAGTAATAATAATTACACATTACCTAAATAAACAATAATAAGTAACAGAAAATTAGAGAAAAAAAAATATATATATATACATACGTGGCTAACCTTAGCAAGATAGAGAGGAGAAAATAACAACTTCAAATATCTCAGATCCCAGTTGTGCTATGAGCTGAAATCAGACCAATATTTTAATACAGAGATAGAGAGAGTATTATAGAATCAAAACGGCGTTAGAGGGAAAAGACCTTTTTATATAACCAAAACCCTAAAACTACCTTTCTACATGGATTTTTCACTATAAATCCGTGTAGCTCTCTCTAGCATTTTTACACTTTTATTTAAATAATAATCCGTGTACAATAACCCCTTCCTACACGGATTTTTCAATAAAAATCCGTGTAGCTCTCTAGCCTTTCTACACTGTTATTTAAACAATAATCCGTCTACAATAACCCCTTCCTACACGGATTTTTTAATAAAAATCCGTGTAGCTCTCTAGCATTTCTACACTGTTATTTAAACAATAATCCGTCTACAATAACCCCTTCCTACACGGATTTTTTAATAAAAATCCGTGTAGCTCTCTACAATTCCTACACGAATATTTAACTAAATATCCGTGTAGGAAATGTAAATTTCAAACGGCTTTTTTGAAACACTGTTTTTTAATGAAATATCCGTGTGGGATTCTTAAAGATATCATTGATCATTGGAAAAATCCTATTTGGTACACGGTTTTACATAAAACCGAGAAAATCCGTGTACAACCACAGTGTAGGAAGCGCCATTCTGTAGTAGTGAGTGCTCCAGAATTTATTATTTTTAGAAATTATATAACAAAATTTATATAAAGAATAAGATAGATTGTTGTGAAATTTTGATGCAATCTGGTGGTTTGGTGTTTTCAGCTATCACATCAAAAATTAGAAAAAGTTGTTTTCATAGAAATTATTAAATTCACGTACAGAAATTAAAAGATTGCCTTGTTTCTAATAAATATAGAAAAATATGATTTATTGAGTCCGTCCAAGTAGTTGGATCGGATTCACAATGAGTCTGATCAATCCATTTTTGACCCGATGAAATGTGGCATATTTGTTATAATTTTTCATTGTTAAAAAAAAAACAATGGATTGGGACCATTGAGTCTAATCGACTCAATGAATCTGATTTTTATATATTTCTCTTTTTATTTTTATACATCTGATTTTAATAAATTTTACAAATAAAAATTTTCCCTAGATGGTAGATCACATGACATCTAAAGAAATTGAATTAGCGGTTCGTACTATTTTAAAGGGAGAAGGAAAGGAGAGTTGTACCGATATTTAATGAGTTAAAGAAATTGAATCAAAGTGTTCGGTTTCTTTAGTTGTGGGATTTTATACAGTTCATTTAGTCCCCTCTTTTTCTAATGTAATTGTATGACATCTAAATTTCACTTCAATTCATATAATATTCTATAACCAGGCTTGGGCCAAGTTTTTATACAGTTCATTTAGTCCCCTCTTTTCCAAATTTTTCACATAATTTTTATATCTATAATTTTTTCGCATAATTTTGAACAATGATAAATTATGGTAGGTAAAGCGGCTGATACAGAATGGGACAAGATTTTATGTTCCAAAAGGAAATAAATTAAATCGAACATATTTAAAAAAATATATATTATATTTAGTAGCATAAATTGATCCTTCCATGGAGGTGTTGAATCCGTTTTACATTTCTTAACAAGATCCGACTTGGTGCTATTTCTGTCAAACATTCCACACATATATGAACAGTTTAATTTAATATCACTAGATCCATTTACAATTAAACAAGATCCATTTATGAACGGTTTACACACAAAGAGAGAGAGAGAGGGGTTGGCTAATACCAAATAAGTTGTTCTTGAGGTCCTGTGCAACAAAGTCGTTTTTTAATTTTCAAAGTCCGAAAAGTCGATCCAAACCATTAGATGTCAAATTTTATATTTTTTGACATTTTTTACTATTTATTAAACCACTTTTAAAATCGCTGATATAGAGTGGCTTCTAGTTTTACTTTAATTAAGCCACCGTTAGATCAGCGATTTTCAATGTGGCTTAATAAATAGTTAAAAAAGTTCCAAAAAATATAAAATTTGGTCTAATATCAAATATATATATATATAGAGAGAGAGAGAGAGAGAGAGAGAAGCAGGCTAATATCAAATCAGTTATTCCTGAGATCCCATGCAGCCAAATCATTTTGGCTTAATCAAACAGTAAAATCAAAGGCCACCGTCGGATCAGCAATTTTCAAAGTGACTTCATTAGTAGTAAAAAAGATTCCAAAAAATGTAAAATTTAGTCTCCAAGCACATTTTAATATAGAGATCACATCTAAAAAAAACGACTTGGTTGCACGGGATCTCATGAACATTTGAATTGATATTAGCCAACCTCTAACATGATTGTCACACCCCGAGGCCCACGAGGCACGACAGGTGCTCCTGCCGTAGGCATACGGTTGCCCGTATACCTACTAGGCAATTACGATATGATTTAAAATGAAACCCATCAAGAAAACCAACAAATAAATAACATAAACCCAATGCATAATCACATCCAGTCAGGTCATATCATACAGAAACCGTATCACAACCGGATACGTACCAAAAAGGAATGACATAGAGAGAGTATATATCTATACACAAAACATAAATACACATCTCTAGTCAAAATACCCATGACGAGTCCAACTGAAGGTAATGACAAGCCCCCGGCCTCACCGACCACGTGCCTCTCTCTGGATCACCGAACCCCAGCACCCGATAAATTTACCCAAAAGAGGGGATGAGAAATAAATTCTCAGTGCGATAAATTGCCACAAATCGTTCCTGGACTTGCAATCACAGATTATATTCAAAAATAAAACACAAATAAAGCTCAGATCAGTTCATAACCATATATGAACAAGAATGCATAACCCGACATCAATTAGCCAAATGAAATCACAATTCAGGAATTGCCAAGATGAAATTCAATCACACAATATCTGGTTTACTCGGTTTCAGAATATCGGGTAGTAACTACAGATGTTCCACCGATCTGGACCTTAATTCGTTCCCTCTCATCTGTAGGGTTACAGACACCTACAGACGGCTGCGCCAGGTAAAATCTTTTTCTCATGACACCCATCTGTAGTTACAGGCCTAACCATTTAATTAAAAGTCTGGTTTCAATTCACATCCAGAAAATCCATATAAAGCCAATTGACCATCCAAACGCATTACCCCCTGGGTAATGCCTCCGATACACAAGTCACATATAACCACAATCATAATACAAGTCACTTACCCCTCGTCCCAACCGGTACTGGAAATTGCCGAGGGCCAGACGATCTAAAGCTTTAGAACACTGGGCGTCAAAGTCCCTGCAGAGACTCTGACAAATCCGGTTTCACCCCCTGGGTGACGTCATCACGGTGGATGACAATAATACCCTATCCACCAACCGATGGTGATATAAAGCACGGTGACTTTAATTCCAAAATCAGATCATTCAGATCAACACAAATAACACCCATACCAGCATGCAGATCAATCAGATAAAACAATTCTAATTTTACTTAATTTGGCAATGCAATGCATATGCAACACAATCCGATAATGCAATTCAATCAATAATCAATATGTCAATCGAAACACAGTTTAATTTCTGAATATAAAATATCAGACAAGTCCAGAAACCCCGCACCTGAGTATATAGCACGCTCGACTAAGGCTCAGGCGTCCTGAATGAACCAGAAATCTTTTGCCTCGTATGATTACCACCTATTATACATATTTACTTGGTTTAAACTTTCGATCGTTCGAAATTTTGGTTTAAATGGTTAAAATATCTCATTAGGGCAAATCAGTACAGTAGTTGCGGTCCGTAACAATATTCTTGCGGCCCGTAAGGTAAACAGTATAAAACCTTAGATTTCTCAGTAGCATTGCGGCCCGCAATGAAATGGTTACGGCCCGCAACACAACACAATCGGCAAATTGGTTAAGTACTGGGCTCATTGCGGCTCGTAATGGTTCTGTTGCGGTCCGCAACCAGTAACAGAAAACCCTAATTCCTTTGGTTTCGATTCCGATCGATCGACGCTCGATTCCGGTTAATCGGGGTTACGTACTGTATCATATTTCAAAGTATATGAAGCTATACGAGTATTCGACATAATTCATAATTCAAGTTTTAATACCAAAACCCTAATTCCAAATTCAAAGTCCAAAGGGTAGTTTAATTAAATAATACGAATCGAACGGTTTTAACGAATTATAACTTGATCAATTCTAATCAAATTTGAATTTCACAAATAATCATCCCAAATTCCATACCAAACCTTAAATCATGATTCCCACTTTAAAAAGAATATCTATTCAATTCAACCCAATTCAATATACTAATCGAGTTATAATCGTTCGATTCACACCCGAATTCGAAATTCAAACGAAAATCACAACAAATCGACTATTAGGGTTTTGCTAATTGAAAAGGAGAATATACCAATTTGAAGCTTTAGAATCGATCAAGGATCGTCAATTCAGCTCGAATCTCAATTTTCCGACAAGTTCGATCAGTTTCCGCGCTCAATTTCTCTCTCTCTCTCTTTTTCCCTTTGGCTCGGCACCCACCTCCACAACTCACGGCCAAGAGAAGAAATGAAAAAGAACGAAATTGAAAGGGAGAAGGAAAGGAAATTTCTAGATTGTTTTTGGATTTTTGCTAATAAGTCCCTCCACTTTATAATATTACAAAGGATGCATGTTTTACCAATTAGACCTCATACTTATTTTTATTATGATCTTTAGTATAATGTAACAATGATCCTCATATTAAAATGTGCTTGGAGACTAAATTCTACATTTTAAAAAAAAATTATTATTATTAAAAATAACAGATTTTCATTCAATAAAAAAAATAATAAATTCAGCAAAACAATGATTTTTAAAAATTCTGAAAAAATAGTAAATAATTTTCAAAAAATGTAAAATTTGGTATCGAAGCACATTTTAATATGAAGATGAAAATATAAGTAATTAAGAAGTAAAACACCTTCTTTAATTATCAAAGCAAGTTAGCCCATCTCATAGAGAGAGAGAGATGCTAAGATTATTTGAGAAGTAAAGAGAGTGTTTTACTTTCCACTTATATCTTTAAATCTAAAATTCAAATAGTTAATCTTAACTTCTCAATATGCATGATTTTCATATTGATATGCGTTTGGAGGCCAAAGTTTATATATATATATATATATATATATATATATATATATATATATATATATATATATATATATATATATATATATATATATATATATATATATATATATATATTTTTTACTATTTTTTTTTACTATTTTTTTTAATTTTAAAAATCAATGTTTTTCTGATTTTTTTTTTATTTAATGTAAGGCTGTGAAATTATTTTTTTATTATTTTTTTAAACCTGGGAAATTACATTTATTGTTAGTACCTGTTTTGAATGCATAAATCTAGAAGGTAAATTTGGACCAGTAAAATCTGCAATTATATGACTTCCCGTGTACCGTTCTAGATGATTTATTTCTTGAAAATGAATATAACTAATTCAAACATGACAAGATCGATGGACTTCAACATAAAATAAATTACAACATTGACAATGATATATATAAGTTTATTAGTATGAAGTTGACAAGTTGTAATATAATAATTACTTCGTTTATTAATATGTACTAATTAATTACATATATTATATAGTGATTCGAAATCGGCCGGAGACTTTTTGATATAAATATTTAAAATTAGGTCTGGGAAAGAGAGACCGAATTTTATTCTCGGTTCTTATGGTTTTTTAAAATTTTGTGCTAATCTATTGTTTTCGTATAATTATTATTTTTAATTATGGTTTATAAAAAAAACTTTGCATTCTTGGTGCGCCTTCCCAGTCTGCGCATTCTTAGTGCACATTCCCAGTTCGCGCACCAGCCTAATTTGGTTCGCATACTGTATCTGCGTGGGAGGTATTATCGGAGTTAGTTGGGTATGGGTGGTGTTTGTTTAATATTGATTTAATTGAGTAGTAATTGAAAAAATTTCGACAAATTCAATATATGTCCATCAACCTTCATGAAGATAATGAAATGACCTTTGTTTAAAATTATGGATGGCATTCTTTACTTTTTCTAAAAAAAAAGAAAAAAGAAAATCAAAAGCAGCATTTAGCAGAATGGGTGTAATGACCATTCGATTGCATCAAGATTCGTGCAAAGTATAATGAAATCCGGGCAAGTCTGTTTCAATTTTCTTATGCACATATCTTAATGATAATCGTATAGTGTTAGAGCTAATTGAACCTAAAAGTAGGTCCGATGCTCATTGGATCTACTC